>CM023144.1:40304846-40512346 GCA_013133815.1 Cromileptes altivelis | reverse complement strand
ATGTGTCATGGAACTGATTTAAAAGTTTTTAAATGCTTCTGAAACAGACTCCGTTTAAACTGATGCCTCTGTACGACCTTCAGCAGCAAACAGACCATCAGCTGAAGGTCGGCTGGTTCTTTATAGTCAATCATAACTCCTGTCCCTGAATCTGATTCCATCCTAAATCAGACCAAACAATTTACGGCATGCCGACCTGAGGGGCCTGTGTACTAGGGCTGAAACGATTCCTCGAGTAACTCAAATAATTTAACTACTAAAAAGCCTTGAGGCGTCGTTAAATCCAGTGCAACTATACAGTGCACTGTGTTTCGCATAGATGGTTGTTTCTGTTGCCCAACGCGCTTATGTTACTTCAGCTGTTGATAGCCTGGGCAGCTGTAACATGGATGTAGCAAAACGATGGAGGAAGAGGGACAAGAAAAGAGCAAGAGTTTACATAAGAGTCAAGGAGTACAAAAAATGTCTCTCCCTCCGCTTGGAAGTCAAATGTGTAAGAGTGTGTGATTCCATTGTCATGTTTCTGTGACCAGCACAAATTTTCCTACGTTTTGAGGTATTAATTTAGTGTGTAGACTGAAAATTGTGGCAGTGCGAAAAATTTGTTCAGACTTCTTCCAGCTCCTTCACACTCTAGTGATGATGTCACCACTCTAGCGGTGATGTCACCACTCTGGCTCTCTCCCATAGACACACACTATAAAATCTGAAACACCTGAAAAACATCATGAAATGTTAACTGCGATTTCTTGAAAAACGTTCTAGATATCAAAAAGCAGATTGAGTCCAATAAGGTCCAGAGTTTCATGAGCCGTTGGAAGATTGGATCATCATCTACATGAACGTATGGTGATTTGGTGTGGACTCAAAGAGGAGTGATTTTTGCTGTTTTCACATTTTCTCGACGATCTCCTATTCATCTGAACAGGAATTTGTACACAGTTTTTTGCAAATTTTGTAAAAACTACTTGAGAAAAGTCATAGCACACCTTTCCCCATCATTCAGCATGGTTTGATGTATGTTTTGTGAATGTGTTGGCAACGCTGCAGGACAAGAAGCATGCCAAAATACTGATGTGGAAGAAGGAGAATAAGACTAAGTATGAGGAACAGTAACAGGTTGTGCCTCCTGTTACACAGCAGGCACCCCTAATAATTCATCACATCATATTTACATATTTTCTTACATAAACACTCATTCTGAATAGTTGGGGTTAAAAGTTTTGCCCAAAGGAATACGGTCTCACTCCAAAGTCATCTAAATCCAGCGACTGGGCGTTGCCTTGCTGCATCAGAAACCAACGAAAATAGCCGCCCTTCAATTCAGTGTTGTGCCAACGCAGTGCTTTTGTTTTGAAAGAAAATGTATGTAAATGTTAAATCCCCTGTGAAAACAGAAGTGTATTTTGAAAGAAGAGAACCTGACACGGTGTCCCAGAACGTCAACAACGAACGCACCCAAGGTAACTTGCACGTCATATGCGAACATGGAAAGTCCATGACCAAAACGTCAGTACGTGACGAGGTAGGATTGAGAAAGTGTTGCTCAGAGACACTGACATGTGGACAGGAGGCTCCGAGGACTAAACCCAACAATAATGGCGGACTACAAGCTACAACATCAACAACACCTCCTCCTCCGACTGCCCAGTCCAGGCTTCAGTCTCCTGCATCACAGTCAGAGCATGCATGTGTGGTCACCTGTGCATGTGGGAAAGCTGGAGGTAACCACAGAATGCAAATACACTGAATCACCACTGTAGAAAACAATGTCTATGAAGAGAAATGAGCAGAAAAGAAGTTTCACATCATAAAAACATGATCAGGCTTAAAGACTAGAGGGGAGTAGATCCAGCGCGGTCCTGCTGCTTCAGAAACCGGCTTCAATCGAACATTTATTCTCTAAATCTAACGTCTGTCCCCTGATTTCACTTCCATAAAAGGATCAGTGCAATAAGGGAAACCAATCATGGTCACAAAATTTACATCACTTTATGTGCCCCCTCCTTTTCATCTCTCAGTGTCTCTGTAAAACACAAAGACAGATGCATTATTCAGCGTGGCAGAGAGCAGGCACACGGCCGGCTGCTGCAGAAACCACAGCTCAGTTTAATATGCAGGGAAACCACAGAGATCCTCCATCAGCGGGAATACAAATGGAGACAGGGAGGGAGAGACCTGGGGAGACAGAGGATCAGAGGAGGAAGAGGAGGAGGAAGAGCAAGGGGATCTGCCTCTTTAAAAGCCGCTCTACTGTAAAAACATCTGCAGAGTAAACCACCACCATCATCATCATCATCATCATCATCATCATCACAACAACTCAAAACTCTACAGTGGTTTACAGACGACGGCCAAAATTTACAAGGAAAAGGAGACAAAACACAAAGACCAAGATCCACAGAAGGCTAAATATGTTACATCAAAACGGCACGTTTGTGCCAAAAATTAGTCAAGTCCTTTACTGCCTTCCTGAGCTAACGCGTTCACAAAAATGAGACAGACGCAAGGTCTCAATAACCTTCACCTCTGACATTTGACCACCAAAATCTAATCAGTTCATTCTTACGTCCAAGTGGACGTCTGTGCCAAATTTGAGGAAATTCCCTTAAGACGTTCTTGAGATATTGCAATCACAAGAATGTGATGGATGCAAGGTCACAGTGGACATTTGTGCCAAATTTGAGGAAACTCCCTCATGGCCTTCTTGAGATAACACATTCATGAATATGTGACAGGCACAAGGTCACAATGACCTTAACCTTTGACATTTGACCACCAAAATCTTATCACTTCATCGCTAAGTCTGAGTGGATGTTCGTGCTAAATTTGAAGAAATTTCCTAATGGCCTTCTTGAGATATCATGTTCACATTAAAGATGTCACAAGCAGTTTTATAAAAAGAAATGATCAAAATAAACACAAAGACAGAGATTTTATTCCCTGTTTGAAAATATAAAGCTGAACAACAGTTACACCTCAAAACACCAGTCAGTGGCGGAGTTTATGTGAAATGCTGTAAAGTTTAGTTGATTCATAACACACAGTAAACACACATTAAACATGGCTTCATAGAGACAGTTTCAAACACAAATCAGCTTCACTATAACTCGCAGCATTCACAGACAAACACTTGTCTTTATCTGGACACATTTTCCCCACAAATACAACATGCTAATGTTATTAGCACAAGCCTATGGCATTTTACATTGTATAAATTAGCCTAGCAGCTAGCAGAGATTTGCTCTGCTCATATTTCAGCCAGGATAAATCACACACAGTGTGTGGAGGCTTTATTGTCTTCACAATTTATTGTTTCTTATCTGTGAAATTAAAGTAAATCAAAGCTTTGTTTCCACTGAGGGAAATGGTTTCAGCTCACAGAGACAGACAGGAGGTCTGCGTCACTGTGACACTGTGGAGTTACATCTCTGGGGAGGTGCATGTCAGGCTGTGGCTCTAAAAAGTGAGTGAGTGGGCGAAGCTTTGCAGAGAGATAAACACTGGTACATGTCATGTAACGCAACTTGACCCTATATCAACATTCATATCTTGCTTGAAAATATATCGATAAATCATACACAGTCATCAAACTTTTGCAGAATTGTACACAGAGGTTTAATCAACACGCTTCCAGTGGAGGTTCTGTATTAAACAGAAAATCAGTTTGTTCCACGTCTCTGAAAACACCTCAGCTACGTACGACTTCCTGCTTCTGTTGGCGTCTTTCCCCACACATCTTTTCTCTGTGAAACCAAAACAACGCACAACTTCCACTGGAAACCTGCCGAGTTAACTTCCAGCTCAGTGATGATGTCATCACACCAGAGGTCAAAGGTCACTAGCATCCAGACTGTACGCTGAACACAGAGTCAGTTTCCCTCCTCTCCTCCTCCTTCCCTTTCTGTCTCATCTGAGAGCGCCCCACCCACGCCTTCCCAGCATCCTCTCTGTTCCTCCTCCTCCTCCTCTCTGACCTCTCCTTCTGTTCTCCTCACCTCCCTGCAGTCTGCTGGCAGCCTACTCTCTCTGTAATGTGTGTGTGTGTGTGTGTGTGTTAAACACGCATGGATGCTCCTCTTGGCTTGTGTCCTCCTTCAGGGCGCATCAGCCTCTTACAACACACACACACTCTGAAAACACACACACACGCTGCACATGGCAGACGGCGACGTCACTCAGAGCAGGTCGATGCGTTGCTCTGATAGTTGCAAGTAAATTGTTGAACTTCCTGTTCGGAGCTTCTGTCGTCACAGTCGGACTCAGCTCAACATGACCGGTCACGTGATTCATCTGCTGCGTAAACAACAACTGTTACACCCTCACTGCAGACACAGACACACGCACACACACAGCTGAACTATGATTTTGTTTATTTATTTATTTATCTGTTATGATGTCTGAAATGACTGACAGATGCATACAAATAGAGAACACGACAAAGCTGTATCTATTTCCTGTGATGCACAGCTGGGTGACGCCACTTTTCAAACCTCTCAAAGTTTTTAGTTCGTTCTCAATCACGTTTCTTTGCAAATTATGTTTTGTATCTATTTAAATTCTGCTGTGTGTAAATAACAACAATAAATGAACTGTTTAATTCTTGTTTTAGACTTAAGTACTCAAACAGGATTAATAGGTGGGTAATAAAATATTTTTCCTCCTTCTCCCTAAAAATACGGTTTGGGCAGTTTGGTCACTACTCTGAATTACTATGATTAAAGCTCGTCTGGTTACCAAATGTTTTATCTATATTTCAGAAGAAGAAGAATGCCGTGTTCACATCATCCACATCAGTCTCTGTGGCAGCAGGTTTCTATGACTGTGTGACTGAAGCACGACGCAACATTGACGAACGCTTCACTGTGGAAAGATCTTCGCAATCTTGAAGGTCACCTCAATTCGTTAAATGCACTCAGAGGAGTCGAGGAGACAGGAGGCTTTCAAAGGAGAGGGAAGTGAGGATACACAAGTGCAGCCTTCATGGAAGTCTTTTACCAACCAACACACCCCCTGATTGGACATCAGTTACTGATTGGAGAGCTCAGCTGACGTCATCAGAAATGGACAGAGCTTCACGTGACAGTTCAGAAGAGAAGACGTCTCATTCCTCTAAAGGCATATTTACTTTCTTTCTCTCCTCGCATCTCTGCCCTGTGTCTTACGAGGGCGGAGCTAAGACGTGAGAAAGAGATGCAAGTGAAGGAAACGTGGATGTGAGATGAGGTGGTGGGGTGAACCTCTAGAGTGGTCTCCTTTGGTCTGAATCAGGGACTCATGTTGTTCCAAAGTTGTATAATTGCCTAGAGTTGGTTCGTGTTCTCACAGCAGCGTTTACACTGCATTTACTGTTCCTCTCAACCATCGATCTGATATGATCAGCTCTGAATGGATCAACGGATCAATTGTCCACCTCACCAGCCAGAAACTGCTGCTGAGGAATAACAGAACTCATGCAGAGCTCACAAAAACCTCCAAATTTAGAAACAGGGCACAAAATGATTAAGTGGAGTGAGATGTCATCCAGGGAGGTATGCTGTGTTTTATCTCATTAACTGCACTGTCAAAACTATTTCCACATTTGTGATTTGACACAAATGATGACACAGACTTTCAAAATAAAAGCATCTCTTAAAGCTGATGATACAGATCAATGTTTTACTTTGCATCGATGATACTGGAGCGTTCTAGGGTTGCAGCGATATACCGGTTTCAAGGTATACCATAATATAAAAGTTGATGGTTATCATACTGTGTACATCTGCTTATCTACAATACTGAAAGAACAAAACAATCTCCCCTTTATTTTCGGAATTTTCTAAAGGGGGAAACGTTTTACACAAACTTCCAGTAACAAAATAATTTCAAGTTTCAATTCTAGTAATAAAACGTTTAACCAAAAATATCTCCTCCATTTTCATTCCTTCAGGGCTCATTCTGACAGATAACAATATAGACTCTGTGATACTGTGAACCCGCTATATTTTCTGAGGCCGTTATCATACCGTAAAAGTCTCATACCGCTGCAACCCTAGGTCATTGATCATTACACTGATACATACATCAAAATCCATGGATCGTCACACCCTTAGTTGTGAATTCTGATGACGTGACATAAGTAAAGTCAGTAAACACAACTGGGTTTCTGATCCAAGTTTATCTGCATCATGTCACTGAATGCAGCCACACTTTGGAACATGGAGTGATGTCAAAGTCTTTCACTGAATAAATCTGTTTTATACACTCGCTGACTGACTTTGACATGAACAATCACAATCTTAAATTTCTGTGGGTTTATAATATTTGTCTGTTGATTTAACATCCTTGACTCTAAAGGGCCGTGTCCACCGAAGCATTTTTTCTGAGACCAGTATATTTTTTAATATTTTGCAACAGGAGTTACAAACGCCAGGAAACAGCTGGCTGTTTGGTGTTTTAATGCCTCTGAGTGGGCGATGGCATCATGTTTCAGGTTATCCATCCATCAGCACATCCCATTCTGGCAAATGCCATATCTCAAAAATGCCTTGAGACAATTCCTTTAAATTTGGCACAAACATCCACTTTGACTCAGTGATGGAGCGATTACAATTTGGTGGTCAAAGTCCAATGTCACTATGGCCTCATGTCCTTCTCATTCTCGTGAATGCAATATCTCAAAGAGGCCTCAAGAGAATTCCCTCAAATTTGGCACAAACGTTAACTTGGACTCAACAATAAACTGATTAGATTTTGGTGGTCATATGTCAAGGTCAAGGTCACTGTGACCTGCTCCTTCTAATTCTCTATCTGTACGTAGTATGTGCGTCTGTCCAACTGGTGAATACAATATTTCAAGAACGCTTCAAGGGAATTTCTTCAAATGTGGCACAAGCGTCCATGTGGACTCAAAAATTAACTGATTAGATTTTGGTGGTCATATGTCAAGGTCGAGGTCACTGTGACCTGCTCCTTCTAATTCTCTATCTGTACGTAGTATGTACATCTGTCCAACTTGTAATGAGATATTTCAAGAACGCTTCAAGGGAATTTCTTCAAATTTGGCACAAGCGTCCATGTGAACTCAACAATGAAGTGACTAGTTTTTGGTGGTCATAGGTCAAAGGACGGAGTCACTGTGACCGAGTCTGTCTCATTCTCATAAAAGTTATATCTCAGCAAAGCCTTGAGCGAATTCCTTCAAATTTGGCACCAACGTCGACTTAAACAGGAGGATGAACTGATTAGATTTTGGAGGTCTCAGGTCAAGGTCACTCTGACCTCACAAAACATTTTTGGCCATACGTCAAGAATATATACACTTAATAAGACATAATTTCACACAACTGTCTAACAGGACAAAATGATGAAGATGAAGTTCAAACGTCATTTTCAGCTGGTGAAAAAAAAAAGACTTTGGTGGACGCAGGGCCAAAATTAAATATTTTTGCACTCTAAGAAAAAACTGATGAAGATTATCTGTTGCTGTACTGTGAAGTTCATCCACATTACAAAGGAAACCAACAACATAATCAGGAAAATACAGTCACATGTTCCTCAAACACGATCTGTATATCTTTAAATATACAGATCATCATCACCATCATCATCATCATCATCATCATCTAGTTGTGTTGTTCTACAGTCACAGAGACCTTCAGTGGTAAAACCTTCAGTGGGAGATCATCCCCAGTGTAAATGTATGGAAACATCCTCTCGGTGAAAGTGTGTGTGAAGGTGTGTATGTGTGTGTTAGTATCAGGATCAGAGAACGACAGTTTTCCTCTGTTACAGTCCAGATTGACTCTGATCCTCTGGAGCTTCTTCTTAACTGGGATAGCAGTGGGTTGATGTGGTGGGGAGAGCGCTCTGTATTTACCAGACCAGAACCATATTCTCCATAATCGAGAGTGTATGACTCCTTTCCTCTGGACAGACTCTGCTAACACACCCAGTTCCCAGCCTGTATTGTCTCCAACCTCGACGTCCCAGCTGTGAGTCCCTGAGTTAAAGCCCTCAGAGCCCAGGACAGAGCAGTAGTTTAACCTCTCTGGATTATCAGGAAGCTGCTGCCTCTGTCCTCGTCTCACACTGGTCAGATCTTCAGACAGGACGAGTTCTGGACCAGCAGTGTTTGGGTCCAGGATCACAGGAGTGTAGGAGACCACGTCCTTCATCTTGTTCCAGATGTTGAAGGTCAGGTTGCCCAGGTGTTTGGCCTGGTCTATCAGAGCTCCTGAGAGCAGCTGTGGATCATCCAGCAGGGGGCGCTGCTGGACTCTGTCCACTGCAGCCTTGTAGTTGAGCAGGAATGAGACGTCTTCAGCTCTCAGCTCGTCCTCTGTGGCTCTGACTGTGTCTGAAAGAGCTGCTATCTCTCTGCTCACAGCCTCCATCTTCTCCTTCATCATCTGACTCTTCTGCTCCTCTTCCTCCCTCAGTGCAGCCATCCTGGCCTCCTCTTCCTCTTCTAGAAACTGGTGAAGCTTCTTGAACTGCTCCTTAATCTGCCTCTCTGTGCGTCGGGCCTGGACCTTCATGTGTTGTGCTGTTTGATCAAACTTCACTTTAACTTGTTCACAAACCTTTAACTTCTCCTTTAAGGGCTCCAGAGTTTCCTCAACTTCCTTCTTGTGTTGTCGTGCAGCTTCATCGACGGGTCTGAATCTGTGGTTGGTGTGTTTGTCTGAATCTCTGCAGACGAGACAAACTGGCTGCTGATGGTCCAGACAGAAGAGTTTGAGTTTCTCAGAGTGCAGACTGCAGAGAGCCTCTGAAGCTCTCTGATCTCTCTCCTGTGAGAAACTCTCACACAGCTTCTTTAGAGCAAAGTTAGGAGGTAGAAAGTCTTTTGAGTGTCTTCTCTTACAAACTGGACACTCACGTGCTGGTTTCTCTGTCCACCAGTTCTGCAGACAGTCTTTACAGAAGCTGTGGCTACATGACAGGATGACAGGATCTTTGAAGATGTCACAGCAGACAGGGCAGCAGAGATCGTCCTCTAATCTGGAAGCCATTTTGTCTCTGAGTGACGCTGTGAACACAGCAGACAGACAGCTCAGCCACTCCCTGTTCCCTCAGAGTTACTTTCACTTTGAGTCGTTGTTGCTGTAAAACTCTGGTTCAGTGTGAGCAGTCTGCCGCTGGTTTAAGTGGTGATATTCCAGTGTTCCCAGTGTTCCTCCTGCAGCTATTGCTCTGTCAGTGGAAGTGGTGGTCTTGGTCCAAAGATGCATCTTACGGTCCATCTCTCAGTGTGTGTCTCAGTGAGGCAGAATGAAAACCAGTTTCCTGATTCTTGTCAGGTGAGGCAGGTGATGGGAGGAACTTCATCAGGTTGAGTTTCATTCCAAACTGATTAATGCTTTGTTATGAAAAACACAAACATGTCTCTCCTCACTGTGTGCTACTTCTGTCTTTGTTGAATATGTAGTTCATTCACACAAACAATGTTCCATATAATCATGAAAACTAAAATCACTGGCTTTATTTTTCGAACTGCAGGTAACTGAAAATCATGAGCTTTTCATCTCCTAAAAATGTCACTAACTAGATTTACACATGGTACCACAGAGATTATGATGATCACCATGACAACACCAATAATACCAACAAACCTTTCACCACCAACAAGGTTCATTTTAATTTTAATATGTTTTACTGATATCTATCCAGCTGTAATTTACCAAGCAGAGGCCGTCAATGCTGAAGCGCCAAAAACTGCAGTTCCTCTAATGTCCACTTGATGCTGACTCCAAGTGTGATTCAATCCCCACAGAACCCACATTAAAATGTAGAAATAAACATGTTTACAGCCTGGTACAAAAACTGTTTTGGTCTCTACAGTCAATTTTAACATTCATAACAACTGTAACAGGGCTGGATTTTGATCTAACTCCTAAATGGCTAAAGTTACACATATTTAAGGGTAGGTCACTGTGAGTGGCCCCCTTGCAACTTGAAAATGCTGAACTCAAAGCTTCAAGAGTCCACAAGCTTATGATGACGTCACTGTAGCTACATCCATTATTTTTATTGTCTGTGTAATTTACGTATTATCACACAAAGCTGCAAACATCAGTCCAGAGATTCAAACACAGACCAGCAAAGAACACAGTCTCCTTGAACATGACCAATGAGCTAACAGGGTTTTGGTCTCGTAATGGGCTTTTTTGTTTGTTTTTTTAACTTGTTCCTTTAATGTATGGGTTGATCGATTTTATCCAGAGATATATCAGGTTCGAAAAAAGTCTTTGTCTTCTTCATTTAATTTCAGTTTGGGTTACCAAAGATACAAAACATCTTCCACACCAACAGACTTCTGGTTTAGGACTGAACTTAGAGCCTTGTGGTTCTTTGCCTCCACGAATCCGTCAAGTTTCAGTAACAGTTTATATCCATGTGAAAAGATGATGATGTCACAGTAAAGCTGACCTTTGATGTTTTGGACGTAATATGTCATCACTTCACTATCTTTTCCTGTTAGACATTTGTGTCCAGTCTTGTCATAATTAGCGAATGAATTCTTGAGTTACGGCCAAAAACATGTTTTTTTTAAAGTCACATTGACCTTTGGCCACCAAATTCTAATCAGTTCATTGCTAGGTTTGTGCCAAATTTTAAGAAATTCCCTCGAGGTGTTCTTGAGATATTGCATTCACAAGAATGAGAGGGACGAAAGGTCACAGTGACCTTTGACTACCATATTCAGGTAAGTTCATTGTTGAGTCCAAGTGGACATTTGTGCCAAATTTGAAGAAAATTCCTCAAGGCTTCACACATTTTGTGAAGTCACAGTGACCTTTCACCACCAAAACCTAATCAGTTCATTCTTGAGTCCAATTGAATGTTTGTGCCAAATTTGACGAAATCCCTTGAAGGCCTTATTGAGATTTTGCTTTCACAAGAATGAGTCAGATGAAAGGTCATAGTGACCTTGACCTTTGACCACCATATTCAAATGAGTTAATTGTTGAGTTTAAGTGGAGGTTTGTGCTAAATTTGAAGTAATAATATCAAGTTCATGAGAATAGGCAAGACCAACGAACAACCCAACACATCCTCATCCCAACTCGTCAGATATCGCTGCCTGGTTGGTGCTGTTCACGTGAACATACGACATCCAAGGTACCCTGGGTGTGTTGGTTGTTGACGTTCTATGACGCCGTGTCAACTTCAGCCTGTTACATGCATTGTCTGTTTTCAAAATACACTTCTGTTTTCACAGGAAATGTGCAGTTTGCATACAGTCTCTTTCAAAATAAAAGCGCTACGTCGGTACAACACCGCCAACTGATGTTTATTTTACGTCAACAACACACACGTGGTTGGGTTTAGAAAAATATAACAGGGTTTGACTTTACAATCTTTTGGGATGCGAACAACAGTCTTCCAGGTGGAAGTTGGTGATTGTTGGACCCATCCACCGCGTTTTCCTGAACAATAGCGGTGAACGGCTGTGAATCATGCCGATGTGAAGAACAGCTTTTTTCGTCCGTGTCTAATGTGAGAGGTCATCGAGCAAGCGCTGGTATCCGATGACTTTGGAGTGAGACCGGGTTATTCAACCACAACAATCTCCGGTGCAGAGGCACAGAAACGCCGCCCTCCAAAGAAAGCGCTCCCAGCTGGACGTGTTCAGGAGAGCATCTCATGTTTCGAGCTAGAAAAAAGATCTTTGGTGGATGATTTATGAAAGTAGGACCGGTGGTTGTCCGACCAACTGACCAGACGGACCCAGCCCAAGTTCCTTCACAATATTATTGAGAAAAAATCTTTTTCTTCTTTATTTTATTCAAGTTTGTGTTACTAAAAACAGCTTCAGGAACCAGCTATGACAGAGAAGTACTCACATCCGTTTATGTAGTACGAGTACAGACATTTGAAGCAGAGTAAAAAGTACAAGTAGAACGTGGCATAACATGGAAATACTCAAGTAAAGCACAAGTACATCAAATTTGTAATTAAGTACACTCGGGGGTTTGGAAAAGTCTGGAGAAGTCATTATATGGAATATGGTGGTTATTGAATTTTAATCCATGGACAGGCAAACACACACACACACACACACACACACACACACACACAGATGCAGTAATATAAAGTGATCTTTGACCTGCAGCGTTCATCTCATTTTTTGAGACCAAATCTGTTTAAACAAACGTCGCGTCATCATCAACCTGCACATATCTTTGTCTCGTGAATCAGGACTGGAACTGGCTGTTCTGTCTTCAGACCACAGACGTTGTAAATACACAAAAATCGAATGAATACTTTCTGTATATTTAGTTTTTAAATTAACCTGAAAACTAAGTGTTTAGAGTACGTACTTCTTAATGAGCTGTCCGCTCTGCATCTATCATTTTTTATTTTACTTAATTAAACATGGAAAAACAGATACTGTTCTGTTGACTCTGACTCCAGCAGGAGGTGCTGTTTCATACCTGTTTCATGCCTTATTACGAGGCTTCTATCGTAGAGTCAAAGAAGGAAACTAACCACAGAAACCGCAGCATCTGATCATATCATTACTTCTCATCATGCATTTATTTTATTCCTACTGGAGCAGACACTTTGTTAGTAAAGGATCTGAATATTTCCTTCACCTCTGACTGTCTCTCCACTGTGACAGATAAGGCAGCAGAGTTCAGAGGAGGTTTACAGACTTCCTGCTGCAAAGCTGCACGTTTTAGGTCAGACGTTTCTGGTGTTTCTCAGCAGCTGATCCAACACTGATATCACACTTTCTTTTTATACTTTTATTAATATACTTTATTTTATTCCCACTAGGATGGACGCTTGATGTAATAGTGTATTAATTCTATTTATATTATCATTCTGTATTAGCTGGATTGCTGCATTGGTTTTGTTGAACAAAAAAAATTAAAAACATTTTTTAATGATAAAACAAAACCCTGCAGTAAGACTACTTTATCAAAAAAAATTAAAAAAAAGAGGATTTTTTTTAATTTTCAAAAAACTAAAATAAAAAATAAAATACTGTTACTAAAATAGAATAATTTTAAAATAAAATTTCATGTGGGAAAATACTTAAAAACAAAACAATTAAAAAAAATCGAAATGAAATAAAACTGTTACTAAAAAAACTAATTAAAAATTACAATTGTATGTAATAAAATACTTCTATAAAATAAAACAAAAAATATACTTATATTAGAGAATACATTAAAAAAGAAAATACTGTTCCTAATTTAAAGTATAATCTAGAAAATGAAAATTATAGGTATAAAAAATGCTATAAAATAACAATAAAAAATAAATATATACTTCTTTCTTATAATGATCTAAAAAAAAAGAAAATACCGTTATTAAATGCAACTGTATATACAACAAAAATAAAAAATACTTCTATAAAAAAAGACAAGAGAAAATTATAGAAACCAACAATACAAAAAAATAAAAACAAATATATATTACCTAAAATAAGAATAATAAATAAAAGCTGTAAAATAGAAAATAAAGTATCTGCATAAAATTAAAAAAATATATATAAACCATAAAAAATGTGACAAAAATAAAACAAGAGCACAAAAGTCGCTAGAAAAATATATTTAAAAAAAACTAACTGCATAAATAATTGTCTAAAGACAACTAAAATAAGCCTCCCAGAGGGTGACGGTGACTCTATGTTTTTATTCTTTTTCAAGCAGTTGTCTCATCCTATAACTCACTGTGGCCCTCAGCTACGGCAGCCTGTAATTAACATAAATAATTAAGTCACGTTTTCCCACGAGAGCAGCGAGCTGCTGATCAGAGCAGAGAGCAGTGACGAGTTCATCCATCAACACGCTGCCATAATAAAACTGCTGCAGAGTGTGTGTGTGTGTGTGTGTGTGTGTGTGTGTGTGTGTGTGTGGAAATCTCAGCAGGTAAACAGCTGATCAACATTCCCATCAGCCCCTGCAGCTTTGTTTATGGTCATTTTCTGGAAACCCTGCAGACTACTGATTATCCCTTCAGGCTCCAGCTGCTGCAGGCTGTGTGTTCATGTGTATGTGTGTGTGTGTGTGTGTGTGTGTGTGTGTGTGTGTGTGTGTGTGTGTTCTTTATGGGTGTGTCTTTCTGTGGTCAGTGTTTCCAAACCCTTTTTATGTGCCACGCCACACTAGTTTAAAAAAATCCCAGTCACACCACCGTCCCAGTAACCAATGACGACACCACAGCTTGTTCTAAACATGAAGCTGGTGATGAACCAACAAAGTGACGGTCAGCTGCTCTCAGACAAACAACACACTACAATACTTCTTACTCCGAACACAAACCAGGTGATTCTAATTCAACAAAGCACAGTGTGTGTGTGTGTGTGTGTGTTACACAGAGGTCTGTCTTATCGTGTGAAGCAGAACATTTGCTAACTGTAGCTCCAGTTTGAGCCTCTCACATATAGCTGCAGGTAGCGTTAGCTTTAGTGTCACACATGAAGCCCTTTACAGGGCAGCAAACACAACACTTGGAGCCACTGATATCCATGCTGCAGTCTAGAGCTGATCTGAAACAGACACCAGCATCGGCGGAGCCTCTAACACTGCCCAAAATGCCAGATCGAAGGCTGCAGCTTAGCTGTGTCTCAATTCAAGGGTTGGCCGCGCATCAGCCAAACCGAACAATCTCCTAAATGGGACTGTCTGGTCTGTGGAGGATTTCCTCATTGCACCACAAATTGTTCTCCCCCCCGTTGGCATTCCTGTTACCTAGCAAGGAGCTGCACTTGATGAGAGGCTACCTAGCAACGTCGCCTCGCATCACCGTCACATCACATACGTTAGAAGTTAGTCTGTTATTTGAACAAAACTCTTAGGTTTGACGGCCTCCTGTGTTCAATAACATTTGTGTCGTTAGCTATTCAAGTGAGTTGAAACCCAGTAAAGTGTATTCTGCCGCCACTGCTGCCGGGGGTGTGTCAGACGCTGTAATGAAAACAATCCAGTTGTCACCAGCTTGCAGTGCATCTTGGGATAGGCTGGGTTGTTCAACAACAAATCCACATCATCCAACAAATATGAAATCAGGTACGTCAAAAAGTTAAAGGTGCGAGCAGAGGTTAACGGGCCCTCGCAGCTTCCCGCATATCAGGGGTGGAGGCGGGACACTGGCTGATGCAGATGTACATTTACACCACAGTCAGACAATGCGGTAGGGCTGGGCGATATGGCCCTGATATAATATCAAAATATTTTAGGGTATTTTTGCGATAACATTACTGTTAACGAATATGACTGATTAGTAAAAACTATTTCTTATTGTTAATTTAAGAACATAGAATTGAAAAAAAATATGCGGTACAGTTTTACATGTCAACCTAACCTAATAATTTCCCCTTCAGCCATGCTTGCTGTTACCGTGGGTAACAGTAAGACGTCAATATGTCAACAAGTTGAAATATCATTAGTATCAGGATATGAATTTTTCCGGTATTATCGTGAACAAGATGATATGGCACAGCCCTACACTGCACACGAGACGTTTCATGGGTGATGTGCACAGCGCTGTGCTGGAAGTCACTTTCTGCAGTTACATACCACTTCCCATGTCCACTATGTGGCGCTACAGAACACACACCTAATAACACACTGCACTGACTTCCTGTTGGGTTTAGGGTGTGGCTCTAAGAGATGTTTTTGCGTGTGCGCCACTTTTCATACACCTAAGTGAACCTTACAGCGGGGGCTGCTTCCTACAAATTTTGTTGAATGTGCTACTGAGCTTGTTTTTTTTTTTTAAATACATCCGAGCTCGAAAAAAAAATCTGATGTTTGTGCAAAGTTTAGTTTGTTTTTAAACACCTTCAGCTCCTCTAAAATGCAATACATGTGCATAAATAATAATATTTTGCACCGTTGGGCACTTGGGCCCTAACTTATTTTAAGCTGATGTGGAAAGAGGTGGTTATAAACACGTAACCTGTGTCCTCAGATCATATGTGTGGAGGCATCCTGAGGTGCTGGTGCGTCTGCAGGAACATGACCAGCAGCAGCAGCAGCAGCAGCGACTTTATTTAGACCGAGCTGACTGTGTTTGGTCCTGCTGAGCCACAGAGCTGCAGCACTCACTTAATAAAGAGCTGAAAATAGTCCCAACACTGAGGCGCTGCCCTACAAACACACAGGCTGCACCTGAGGCTCCAACACCTCCTCCTCGTCCAACACACAAGCATCACGAATCCACTAAAGCATCAACGTCTGTCTGTTTCATGTGAATAATATTCCCTACATTAATCAATCGCTTCACAATTTATCATCAGTTTGGCTCACTTTAAAAGACAGGGCTGAAACGATTAGTCGATGAATTGAGTGATCGTCAGCATTTCTGATACTTATGAATAGGACTGGGCGATAAAACAATCTCGAAACGGGATTGCAATAAAACGTATGTGTATGATGATAAACTATGTTCACTGTGCTGAACAAGAGCTTGTGGTGTCCTAAAAAATGGACAAAACTGTGGATAAGAAAAGGTCACACAACGTCGGTAATCTGGAAGTGGTTTGGCTACTTGAAAGGTGACGACGCACAGACAAAGACGGTCTGCAAAATACATTGTCAGTTGGTGCCAACCAGGCCGGGAACCACAACAAACCTTTTCCATCACCTGAAAAGGTGGCGTCCCAATGACTGCACTGAGAGCTTCAATATCCACCCAAACTGCAGTAAATCCACCCCAACAGGTGTTCAACGGCTGAGCACTTCTGCTGCTGTGGGGCGGCACCAACACACCAAGCAATGGTGTCATTTTTGCCACCGTAACCCCGTATGAGAAGTGACGTCTTTTTCAGAGTTTCTCCTGGTCTGTTTGTTTCGAAGAGGACAATGAAGGAATTCTAACCAGGAGAAGTTTCAGCTGGTTGTAATCTGCAGTCCTCACTGCTAGACGTCACTAAATTCCCCTAAATCTGACACAGTGTTCCTTTCAGGCCCACACACACCAAACAGACATCAAATGACTAACGGCAATGTAGAGCAACTGCTGTGTTGCCTCATGTCGCCATCTCTCAGCCAAAAAGTTGCACAAACTGCACCTAAACGTTTTACTAGAAATATATTCCACTGTTTGTGACCCAACATAAACAAGGCTGAGGGTCAAAGGTCAAAGCAGCACAACATGACTGTACATTTACAGGGTGAGTGTTTGAGGGAGGAAGCAGCAGAGGGGAGATTTTGGAGCTGAGAGCAGATCAGAGGCGAGCGCAGGAGGATGACGACACGCCACACAGAAATGGGATTTTAGAAAAGGCCTGGAGGGATCTGATCCCAAACCCAGCAGGAGGTCCAGGACTCAGCCCGCCCCCACATCAGTGACATCACAGCAGCATCCAGAGACCAGGAGTGAAACCACAGCACTGACCTTTTGCTTAGTATCACAGCTGTTTGTCATCATGTGTGAAACATTGTCAGGATTTTCCACAGAGCTGAAGAGGCTATCATCACAGGTGGTGGGAGGAGCACACCTCACCACCTTGATTTAACACTGCAACAGAACTCAATTCTTCATCTGAATTATTTTTACATTAAATGATTCATGTTTACTCAATAATGATTGAAAAAAAGATCACCGCCACGTGGTTGTATGACTCCGCCCACCAGTCCAGTGTCTCGGAAAACATGGATGCTTAACACACAGAAGATCTATACAATCAGCACAGTAAAGAAGAAGACAGTAAAAACATGTTTCTTGAGGTCACAGTGACCTTTGGCCTTTGACCACCAAATTCTAATCAGTTTATTTTTCAGTCCACGTTTGTGCCAAAGTTGAAGAAATTCCCTCAAGGTTTTCTTGAGATATGGCATCCACAAGACTGAGACAGACACGGACACAGTGAACTTGACCTTTGATCCATGACCACCAAAAACTAATCAATTTATCCTTAACTCAAAGTGGATGTTTGTGCCAAATTTGAAGCAATTCCCTCAAGCTGTTGTTGAGATATCTCGTTCACAAGAATGAGACTGACGCAGACACAGTGACCTTGACCTTTGACTTTCAACCAAAATATCTAATCAGTTCATCGCTGAGTCCAAGTGGATATTTGTGCCAAATCTGAATAAATCACCATAGGGTGTTCTGAGATACTGCATTCACAATAATGCAATGAATGAGGTCAAAGTGACCTTGACCTTTAACTACAAAATCAGTTCATCCTCAACTCAAAGTGGATGTTTGTCCCAACTTTGAAGAAATTCTTTCAGGGCATTCTTGAGATATGGTGTTCACAAGAATGAGACAGACATGGACACAGTGAGCTTTACCTTTGACCCCCAAAATCTCATCAGTTCATTGTTGAGTTCAAGTGGACGGTTGTGCCAAATTCAAAGAAATTCTCTCAGGGCATTCTTGAGATATTGCATTCACAAGATTGCCTCTGGTCAAGGCTATCGCCACTGTGTAGGCATAAAAATGGCTGTTACAAGTTAGCGGAGCATAAATCAGATCATGTTTCTTCACAAATGTCAAAACAATCAAAATAATTTCATAATGTTAAAGAAGTGAGAAAAAAACCCCACAAATATATTGGCGAGTGTGTAAGAAAAATGTTTGGCATTTTTATGTTTTAACTGTCAACATTAGGTTCAAATAACTGTGTGCTGGTTGGCTAACTGATTAAATAATAGATTCACTGGTTTTAGTAGAAATTATCACCGACTGACTCTCTGATAAATCATGTTTCTGAGATGCTTCATCCAAATTCTTCTTACCTTTAAATTTCTAACTGAAAAGAGGCCGAGCTACAACTCTGATACCCAAAGGACATTTCTGAAAAGCTTCTGATGCCCGTCACTCATCCGCCTCCCAGAACAGAGCCTCCATCTTAACTAACCCATCGATCCACACCAACTCACGACACTGATGTTAACATATCAACCCCATCTCTAATGACTAATCACCTCTCCTGGTTTCACTGTGGCTCTACGGAGCTACGACTGGTGAGAAATCAAATCAGGGGTGATGTCTCCTCTCACACACCTCATGGACCCCACCTGAAAATCAGTTAGGTTCATATCCCTCTTTGTCTTTCTGACGTCTCACTTCTGGAGTGAATTCGGGGTCAGTCTGGTCCCAGGACGACACGACAGCTCACAAACTGACCACATCAGACACCGCGCTGACATTATTAAAAGGTCGGCCGTCAGCCGCTTTGCCTCAGCAAAGCTTTTTATACC
The DNA here is from genome assembly GCA_013133815.1 of Cromileptes altivelis. NCBI lineage: Eukaryota > Metazoa > Chordata > Actinopteri > Perciformes > Serranidae > Cromileptes > Cromileptes altivelis. Next base: position 40,493,192 of record CM023144.1, on the reverse strand, counting down.
ACAGAGTCAGAGACACTCAGTTTATCTTTAAACACACATTTAGCAGAGAATGAAAAAATATTAACACAAAGGTCACGTTCACATTCTGCCGTCAAACAGCAGAGCTCCTCATGTGTCCCAGAAATCACGCTTTAATCAGCCTCTATATTACCGTTTATTACAGAATCTAACCTCAGCAATTAGGTTAAAATTAATACTGCACTGATTATCATGTTATTATATCTGTACTGATATGATGCAAGACTGAAAATATATTGTATATAAAAACAGTGTATCTGTTACAAGATGGTCAAATATGCCTATAAATGTTATGCAATAGTAAAAAATACATGTATGTTACAAGGCGGTATAACATATGTAATAATATGTATTTGTGTTACATGAAGGTTAAATATATATTACAAGATCGTAAAAATATATATTTATTTAAAAAGAAAGTGAAAACATGTATTATATATATTTATAAAAACAAAGGTGAACTGTGATTGATGAAAATGATTTCTTCAGTGTAAACATCTTCAAATTCTGACAGTTTGGGTGGAAAAAAAAAAGATTTAATTACAGTACAAAATGGTATAAACATGTTACAAGATGGTTAAAAATATGTATTTATAAATACAGAAAAATCAGTTGGACTATGAACGATTAAAATGATTTCTTAAGTGTAAAAAATCTTTACATATCTGATTAATTCAGATATTCTTTAAATGTGAACGATAACTGTGAACAGAGAAAACAGAAGAACCGCTCCGCTCATTAACCTATTTGTTCATATAAACAAATTTTTTTCCAATAAAAAAATATTTGGTCGGATGTTACTTGGATCATGTCCACTTAGAGGATCATATTTCCCAGGTGTCTCTCTGTACCTGGAACAATCTAAATTTTCCAGTTTGTCCAGGATACATGAGAAAACAAGATATTATGTAATACACCTGCTTTCATAAACACCTTCAACCATTAAAAATAAAACGTGAACAGACCACAGACCTGAACACATCCTGTCAGCTGCTGCCTGCTGGACGATCTCTCACACAATATATTCTCCTGGATATTTTAATGTTGCCTTATATTTTCCAGATCTGGAAACTACTCAGGAGCTTTCCAGGTTTTCCAGGAGTGCATACAAAGTGGGAAAACACCAGCAGCAGCCTGGATGACACAGCGGCACGAGGTCGCCCACCTGGCCTGAGATCATGTGTGGGAGGTGGCAAATGAACTTTTCCTGCTTCAGTACTGAGGCGAACACAGCAGAAAGATGACATCAGATTATTATTAGTCTCTTCTGGATGAACACAGGCTGACGATGTGATGTGTGATGTGGATGCTGAGCTTCCAGCCTCCACCATCAGTCATTATCAACAACCACATAAAGCAGCTTTAACTATTAAAGTTAATTAAAACAAACTGCAACTCTGCACCACACACTGCTGTGAGGAAATGAGCACAATTAGCTGATTATTGATCTGATCAGTTACTGTCAGGCATCAATACAAAGGCTAGAGTGTCAAATAACGTTATCTCATTTAAGGAGTTATCTAATGTTTCTGTGGCGGCGATGAAAACATCAGTCAAACAAGCTGTGCGTCTCTGTGCTGTCCGGAGGAAACACCGTGCCAAACTACCATTGAGAAAAATGACAAATTAACTATTCCTTACTTATCCGTAAAAACGCAACACGAAGAAGATCACAAGACATAATCAATCAAATGTGGACAGTGTTGTGTTTAATTCGGCAGTGTTATAATCCATAAAGATTCACTGCATTACCGTATAAAATTAACTTTAATATTTTGTTCCCTACATGCCATCACCAGCCTCCGTTGGTGAGCTGCGCTATTCAAAGAGAACAGACTACGGGACTGAGAGGCGAACAGTTCCCTAAAAAGTAGATTTTTTTAATATAATAAATGCAGGCTGGTGGATCAGACACACGCCGAATTAAACACAAGCTCGCCATTGAGTGAAGCCGCAGTCCACAGTGTTTGTGTGTCGGTATGTAACGGAGGTTTTTCAGGCGTTACCTTAGTGGTGACGATACAGATGCAGTCCATCGTTCCGAGCCGGGAGTAAAGCCCGGGGACACAGGCATCTCATCGCGTGCTCTCACTCCTGCAGCGCGAGCTCCAGCCGGTCAGCTTGCTCACGGTTTCATTTAAAGTCTCTGTCTTCATCAATAACGTCACACACACACACACACACACACCGAGAGCGACCGACAGCCGCGGTCTACCGGAGACAGAGTGTGTGCTCCCCGGAGAGCCGCCTCCTCCTCCCCCGGTCCTCCTTCAGCCGGTATCCGGAGCTCAGTGAACCCCTCTGAGGCTGCGTTTAAGAGCTGTGGGAAATCTCAAGCCTCTGAAACTTAACGCTTCTCCTGAGCACTAAGGACCAAAGCAAGAAGAAATGCACTCACACTGAACTGATGTCCAGGGCCGGAGCACAGAGACTCTGGGCCCTGAGTATCAGCAGGCTCTGTGGGCCCCCGGCCATTCCTCTCTTCATCCTCGTCTCTATTATGAACCTTCTGATTTATTCGGGGTTGTTTTTTCTACTAAGTCAGTTTGCTTCCTTTCTTTCGTGTCTTTGAAACGCAAACTTCCCTCCTGGCTTAAAGACCTGACAGTGAACTGTGCAGCCGCTCAGTCTGCTGAATTTCTCTGAAAATCTCAAATGTCATAGACATGTGCTAATAATGTTAGCATGTTGTATTTGTGGGGAAAACGTGTTTAGTATAAGACAGTTGTTTTGTCAGTGAACATTGTGAGCTGTAATAGAGTGTGCCAGGGCTGACGTCAAAACCCGGAAGTTTAGCATCGTGCTGGTTCCCGGAAGAGAAAGTGAATGTGATTTTTGCATTGCGTTTTGGATTATGTCAGAAAATAAGCTCTGTGTCTAACACAAGTTTATGATACTTACAGGTTTTGTTCAGTGAGATAATCTTCACATATGAACACCTTTCATACCACATATGAAGCTTAAATGCGATCACCAGATGTACAAAGCTAATGTTAGGCTTTAACGGACTACATGACTACTCGGTCGCATGACTCTTGACGTCACCTCCACTAAGCTTTCAACTGATTTCAGCCGCTTTATTTTAAAAACATTGTATAATGGGGAAATCAGACTGTTGAAACTAAATAAGAAGCTGTAATGGCGGACTGCCAGCACTCTCGCCTGATCGGGGGTGATGACGTTTAATGTCCCCGACAGGGTTTGTAGTCCTATTGAGCAACTTGTTAGCAACCGCCTTTTTTACAACACGTAAAAGCTTCAAAATTCACAAGTAGGGTATTTACTGACGTGTTTTATGTCATAGAACAAAACCTGAAATTCGCTCAAGCTTTTGTTAACCACAGACCTTATTTGAGGCATTTTACCAAAATCCCATTGAAAAAAACGTTTTGACTTTTAGACGAAAGAACCGGAAGTGCTAAAACCACGAACGGAGTTCCGGGTTTACTGGCACACTCCACTGAGCTGAACTGTGTAACGTTACCTTTGTTAAATGTTGTCCCAAGCTTCATATGAGTACAGAGAAGTCCGCTAGCTGCTAGGCTAAAGCTGTGTTCCAGCCAAGTCACGCCAAACTGTCAAAGCAACATGGCAGACCGTGCAGGGTTTATGTTTGTTCATGATCACTTCTATCGCCAAAGGTGCCGGTTCCTTCCTCATTTGAGCGAAATGGAGGAGGAGAAACGGCGCATAAGGTCACAGATGCTATCATACTTTTTTATTTTACGTTGTCCGTGTGTTTGGAAACGTATTTTGTATTGATTTATTCTTGCACTGGAAACCAGCTGTGAGAGCGGCTGCCAATAGTGCGTTAACATTAGGGTTATTTTATGTCTATTTCTCACCATGTATCACCTGCATCAACACCACATCCACGGGGCTGCCATTGTTGTTTAGAGGAGTAAGGTCATTGGTTTACAGTTTAGAGGGCTGTGTGACGCCAGAAAGCGTAACTGGGAGTACATCGATCTGGTACGAGTTCACGGGTGGTAAGTTACGGGTTTGACTGCCGTTCCAGTGCACTGTCACGGGTAGAAGGTTGTAAAAACACGAGTTACGGGTTGCCTGGAACGCGCCATTAGTTATACAATGTAAAATGCCATAGGCTTGTGCTAATAATGTTAGCATGTTGTATTTGTGGGGGAAATGTGTCCAGATAAAGACAAGTGTTTGTCTGTGAACGCTGCGAGTTATAGTGAAGCTGATTTGTGTTTGAAACTGTCTCTATGAAGCCATGTTTAATGTGTGTTTAGTGTGCGTTTAATATGTGTTTAATGTGTGTTTAACGTTAGGTTAGGTGTTAGGTTATGGTACTAATTACTTAGAAATAAAAAAAAATGCAAACATAAGCCAAAACCAAAGTTATAATTCCAGGCTTTTAGGAGGGGAATGTCATAATAATGCATGGTGTTTATTTTCTCAGTGCAACATCTCTGTCACAAATGACTCATTTTATTGGGATGATCATGGACCTTCAATCTAAACATGTATTTATCCCAACAGCAAGTGAAGGCTACATTAAAATACCTGATTTACAAGGGGGAGGGAATTTGATTTTTCCCTAACCAATCAGTAGAGATCAACGACTCACCCAGAATCTGACGTCATTAGTATCCATGCCTCGGGGGTGCTGAAAACAAGCGAGCATTGCCCGTTTAAAATGTCTCCGTCGTCGTGCACCCCCAGCTGCATCGCCGTTAAATCCAGTTTAGCAGCTTCCTTAATTTGGTCCTCCATTAACACGAGTAGTGGCGAAATACCTCGATAGCATCGTTAATGTGGTCTGTAGGATCTGTAGCGGTCGCTATTGTTGCTATCCTCACCAGTTACCCACCGGCATACAGCTTGACATCAGTGTGGCGCTGATTGGCTAATCGCTAGACCCGCCCCCACCCCTGGCGTTCATTGGTCCGTCCAGCGTTTGGACGAGATAAATCGCAAATTCATTGCAGTATGCCAGACCAGAGATGCAAGCCTACTCAGTTGAGTGGGCGGGGTCTATGGTCTGGAACCAGGCTACTGTTTTTATATATAAAGATGTTGTTCAAGACCATATCAACGTGTTAATCCCTATGTCATTAAGGTCACAAAATATAATCACATTTGTCATGTGCTGCTCTTTGGTCCCTTTGACACGCTTGTACTCAAACCACCGGGCCTCCAGGAAGTGCACCAGGCTTTGAAGCCAATTTCCATAGTGGTCAAACAGTGGAGTTACAACTCCAGGGTCCGTCACTTGACGCCATCAGGCCCAAAAAGACTTTTTCCCCACAGACTTACATTGTAAAAGACACATCTGTAAATCAGTGGATACACTTTTTGACTCATTTCGCTATCAGGATTTGATCGTTTCAGTCTGTGAACATTTGGAAAGTCTGGAAGCAGAGCTCTAAACTGAAGTGACCAGCTCGGCCGGTTGAAGTCCCCAGTGCGCTTGCTCTTTGGGCCCAGCGACGTGGAAGCAGCACCTAACATCCAGGTACTGTCAAACCATAGAAGAGTTTCCTGCTTCATGTGCCGCTGAGAAACTTCCATAGGACTGGACTGTGTTGTGCCTTCAATGCTGTGTCCAGGTCTCCTAATACAGTGGTTCCCAACTGGTGGGTCTCGGTCCAAAGTGGGTCCTGGGTTCATTCTGAATAGACCGTAAGTGGCTTGAAAACGTGTCAAGCTTGTAAAAGAATACATTTTTTTAAATTACAGTGAATTTCTGCTACAGAGCTTTTATTTTGAAGTGTTGTTTCCTGCTGTGGAGTGAGTGACTAATGTTCACACAATCCGTTAAAGTGAATGATGCGTAAAGTCAATGTGACGATTATACGCAAAGTCTAAAAAACTGGGGAGAAAAATAATTGATTAAAATTAATAAAAAAAATATGTAACATAATTATTAGAATTTTTAAGCACTCTTTCTTGGTCATTTCCTTGTTTGTTTATTTTATTTTTTTATTTCTTGCTTTATTTAGGGGTCATTATAAGTGCTATATCATAGGCAAATGGCCTGCGTTTCTTGTACTTAGGACTACCATGTCCTGGATGACTGAGAATCTTCACCAACAACTTGGGGGTCGTTTCTTCTTTTGCTGCTCATCGCCTTCTTCCCATATTTTTAAAGAAATAAAGCCAAATTTCTCAGGTTTCAGAGGGTTAACCAAAAGCTTATTGTTATATAGTTATTTTTATATTTAAATTCGTTCTTTAATATTTAAAAATACAACAAGTACTTAACTCTGCAAGGCTGGAATCTGACCTGAACCTTTTTCTTATGGAAACACAGATGTAGTTATCGGTCACTTTCTGTCACTCAGCTAATTAACTGACAAACAGTTTCAGCTCTAATAACGATATGACATCAATGCATGTGCACGTCTGAGAAGCGGCGAGGCGTCCCACTTGACATCCGACCACAAACTCATCACGAATAACAAATGAGCAACATGTGAAGGCCGCTGACATCTTCAGTTAGTCACTCGAGAAGACACAGCTTCAGCTTTTGTTCTGAGTTCCAGAGCTTCACTTCCACAAACACAGACTGCTCGTTGTTACATGTATGACTCAACACCAAATGGCCGAGCAGGAGTAGGACGAGGAGGAGGAGGAGGAGGAGGAGGACGAAGAGTGTGCGTCGCTGCGGCAGCAGGAGACGAGGCAGCGTGGGCAGGTGGGAATCACAAGTATGAATAATTTACAGTTCCATGAATCTGTCATGTGGCTGCGTCCACCCTCATGTGTGTCATCATGGCGTGTCATGCCTCCTCATAAAACATTTAGTGCTCAGCAGGAAGTGATGCAACCAGAGATTTACACATTAAAACTACAGAGTCTGAATACATCAGATCATCTGAACATTCCTGCACAAAACAGATTTATTTCCATATTTTTCTCTCGTTTTTTTTTTTTTTTTTTTACATTTTCAATTGTACATTTGTCTGTTGGACTTTCTGTCTCTTGATTCCTAACAGTGTAACAGTGTTTTTACATTTACTGCAGGGAAGGGTCTGAATACTTAACCACAGGTACCTGTGTCCTGTAATCAACCTGTGTGCTGCCAAACCAGGGCTCCAGACTGCAACCAGAGCTTCTGCGGCTGCAGAGCGGAGCTCTCAGTGCACATCTGTCTCCACCGACACATCCTGTATATACATGTGTCTGATCACAGCACAGAATGTTATCAGACGTAACTCTTCTGTCAATTCTCAGGCTGGAAAAAGCAAATATTCTGTTTCCAGTTTCTCAGATGTGAAGAAGCTTTGCTGCTTTTCTTCCTCATATCTAAAAATAAACTCAATATTTTGGAGTTATAGAATGTCGATGAGACAAAACCTGCAAATAAGAGACTTTCTTTAAACTATTGTTTTTTTTTCCTCAAACGACCTGGCAAATATCTTTCAATCATAAGCACAGATTTCACCTGCTGAACGACATACTCATCAGATTTTCTGCTCCCTTGTGACTCTTCATCATTTTACTGTCTTCATGTGTTTGTCACGTCTACAAAACACTCTGTGAACGTGGTTTTTAAACGCAGAAAGAGGCCTCCAGACTGCGACCAAATGGGCCCAAATGAGTATCTTTTACTACTCGCTCGTGTGCGACCCGCAAATTAGCAAGCGCTTTTTTCACGTTGTCAAATGAGGGAGTGAGTCCGCCAATGTGTGTGAGAGGAGGAGAGTGAGTGATTAGTTAACTGCCTGGATCACGTCATCAACTCTCATCAGTGCGCTCGTGCTAGATAAACTGTGCCTCGCCTGGAGAGTGGACGAGAGAAGCGGCTGCAGCAGGATGCGGAGACAACAAGCTGTGGTCAGGTTGGAGGCTGAATCCAAATGTCCACCCTCTGGATCTGCAGACTGAGCCCTCGCTGACCTCAGCTGTATGTAGTGCGACGTGTTTACTGTCATCACGTAAAGTCTGTGAGGGCAGAGACTGCAGGCTTAAAATCATAAAAATCTAAATATGATCAGACTCATGTATGAGTTTGTTCTCAGTCTCCAGTTGTTTTAATTATGACAGATTAATTTATTAAATACTTTCCAGGTGATCTGTAATTTATGTTGATGGTTCATGAACTCTCCTGTGAATCAGATCAGATCAGTGTGACCTGTCCCCTCAGCTACTCAGGCTGAATACACTGTGTCTGACTGTAAGCTTCATATTTCATACTAAAGTTAAAATGTGAATAACTGTGTTGCAGGGTGACTTAAGGTGTGCTCCTACGTTTCTGCTTGAGTCCCTAAAATTATCAGTTACAGTGCTCCGACTAAAACGAGTTAGTCTGGAGCCCTGCAAACTTTAACCACCTAATAAAGGTTAAACGGTGTTATCAGGGCTGAAGGTGGTTCACTGATGATTTCTCACCTGAGATGAAACAAACCAGATGTTACTGTGAGCTGTCTGATTCCTACCAAAGCCTCCGAGCGCGTCACTGTGTTTTAAACTCATTAAACATCCTGCACACAGTCAAACTGACCGACTGAACCACCTGTAGATAACACACACACACACTTGGTCTCCTCCTCTGGACACCAGAGTCAACACAACCCTGTTAAAGATTCACTTAGTGTTGCTAAACAACTTAAGACACAACGAGCAGATGTGATGATGCCTGTTAAGAGCATGAAAACACAAACAGGAACCTAAAGAGTCAAAGTATGAGCTGCAACCTGCACATCAAACCAGAACTGAAATACACATGAACCACCACCATGAAGGTCCTGAACACCAGTACAGCTCCCGTCTCTCTGAGGGAACCCCAACACTCACGGATGAGCAGGCGCTCCACTTCTCCGCTAATTTAGATCCTGAAGCAACGTCAGCTGTTGTGGGTCTCAGGGTCAGGAGGGTTTGTTAGGGTCTGTTTTTACCAACATTCAGTTTGGTCAGAGCTTCTGTTCTTCATCTGAAGGATCTTCTACTATAAATCAGGTTCACTTCAAAAATGATTTTTTTTAAATTAATGATTCTTGTTTTACCACAGTCAGGTGTTGTGACGACCCTACAGCTGCTGCTTAAAGGTTCACTGTGTCAGGTTTAGTGGCATCTAGTGGCGAAAACTGCAGATTGCAACCAGCTGAAATTTGGTTAAGAGAATCACACCGTACCTACAGCGTAGGCTGTGTCGACGAAGAGCCTACGCTGTAGCCTGATGTTGACCTCCCCAGAAATGTAACTAAACGTCACAGCATGTTACTTTAATTTCACAGATAAGAAACAATAAATTGTTAAGACAATAAAGCCTCCACACACTGTGTGTGATTTATCTTGGCTGAAATATGAGCAGAGGAAATCTCTGCTAGCTGCTAGGCTAATTTATACAATGTAAAATGCCATAGGCTTGGGCTAATAATGTTAGCATGTTGTATTTGTGGGGAAAATGTGTCCAGATAAAGACAAGTGTTTGTCTGTGAATGCTGCGAGTTATAGTGAAGCTGATTTGTGTTTGAAACTGTCTCTATTAAGCCATGTTTAATGTGTGTTCAATGTTCAAACCTTTTTTAATTTGTATTTTCTCTTTTACATGTGAATATGTGCAAATAAACTGAACCTATAAGGTCTGTGGGCCTGGTCTGAATCCTGCAGCTGAGTGCTGGTGAGGAGTCGTGTATGTAGAGAGCCCTAAATCGTTTTTTTCTCCAGTTTATGTGGATTTGTTCTCCTGTATATAATGAAGGCAGGTGTGTGGCTGCGACAGAGACACAAGTGCTGAGGTATCTACTGTTTGGGATGTATATTTTTAGATATAAAGACGCATTTTGGGGCGAAAGCAATCAGGCAGAAGTCTAAACTCTGCTGACCGTGATGGAATACAACGTTTATTTTACAGAAAAAGAACAGAGCTCTTTGGATTAAGATTTAATAAAGGTTTAAGTGCGGTATGTCCCTTTAAAGACAATAAAACAATGATTAAGTTCATTATTTTCCTGCGACTTACAAAACCAGTTACAGTTCACTGTCTGAGCGACAGCAGACACTTTCTACTGATCAACTGTTGAACCTGCAGCTGTGACATGTTACAAACACTAAATATTCAGAGGCTCAAATCTGATCAAGCGTCCACTTTGGTTTTATAAAAAGGATATTTAATGCTTCAGGTTTGAGGTGAGACACTGTGGGACAGACTGTCGATGTCTCTCGGCTGAGGACAGGAGGTGTACTGTTCAGACCCGACAAAATGAACCAAAATGAATGAAAGCACAATGAACCATGACCCCTGAACCCAGCACACACTACCTCAACGTGTCGCTGTGTTTCTCCTCCATGTATCTGGAGTCTGTTTTTATTATGACTGATAAAATATGATTAAACCAATGAGGAAATCCTGCTGAGCAGTGAGAAGAAGCAGCCGGAACAAACAGACACTCCTGCTTTTTAAATTCAGCCTAAAAAAACCTTATCACCTGACACTCGTCTGGTCGACAGGTGAGAGTGACGTCATCATTAACAGTCACATCTGTCCGCACCAGAGCTGCTGCTCAGTGACAGCAACAACTGCTCACCAAATCTTTGGTTTGATAAACGGGACGTTTTGTGGTAAGAAATTATTTCATTTAGAAAAGATTTGGGCTACAAGCTGACACAGAAAAAAGTCATTTTAAAACTTTTGAAATTAGTTAATAAAATCAGGATGTCTCAGCTCTTTCCTCTGACTTTTAAACGCTGTTTTGGACCAGCTGCTTCCTCACTCAGCAGGTTTCTTCTTCTCTGGTTTTATTTTAGACTCCGCCTTTATATCAATGTGAATGAACTACAGCAACACCTTGAGGCCATCTGGGCCAACTGACCCCCTGACCCTGGACCCACAACCCCCCCGCCCCCCTCCGATGGTCCAAAGCAACATGAGGACTGGATGGGACATGCGGCGAGGGTGGACGACACCGACACCCCCTCCCACCAACAGCAGGCTTCCAGTACTTACTTGTCCATCAGGGCCGGGCGGGCGTTTGGCCTGCGCCAACGTGTGCAGGATTTCATTTAGGAGGGGGGAGTCCTACGAGTGTCGAGGTGTGTTTACAATCAGAGAAAGAGGAAAGAAAGAGAAGGAGTTCAATGCAAACACACACACACACACACACCTGGCTCCAACTGGGGCTGTTTGTTTTCAGCCTGTTTACGTGCCAGACGGGTGGAGCTAGAGCAGAAAACACAGGCGCTGTAAAAATAAATAAATAAATAAATAAATAAAAAACGTTTGACACAATTTCACAGATTCTTTGATTTTTTTTTTTGTTGTTTCCTCGTTACTGCGTTAATTAACTCTTTAAGCTCCTTATGAGTGAGGGCCTTTTCACACCTGAGAGTCCAAACTTGTGACCTGTTGTAACCTTCGTCCTGTCGTCATCACCTACGTCCCGTCGTCATCACCTACGTCCCGTCGTCATCACCTACATCCTCTCGTCATCACCTACATCCTCTCGTCATCACCTACATCCTCTCGTCATCACCTACATCCTCTCCTCATCATGTACGTCCTGTTGTCATCACCTACATCCTCTCGTCATCATGTACGTCCTGTTGTCATCACCTACATCCTCTCGTCATCATGTACGTCCTGTTGTCATCACCTACATCCTCTCGTCATCACGTACGTCCTGTCATCATCACCTACGTCCTCTCGTCATCACGTACGTCCTGTCATCATCACCTACATCCTCTCGTCATCATGTACGTCCTGTTGTCATCACCTACGTCCTCTCGTCATCATGTACGTCCTCTCGTCATCACGTACGTCCTGTCATCATCACCTACGTCCTCTCGTCATCACGTACGCCCTGTTGTCATCACCTACGTCCTCTCGTCATCATGTACGTCCTGTTGTCATCACCTACGTCCTCTCGTCAACATGTACGTCCTGTCATCATCACCTACATCCTCTCGTCATCATGTATGTCCTCTCGTCATCACGTACGTCCTGTCATCATCACCTACATCCTCTCGTCATCACCTACGTCCTGTCGTCATCACCTACGTCCTGTCGTCATCATGTACATCCTGTCATCATCACCTACGTCCTCTCGTCATCATGTACGTCCTGTCATCATCACCTACGTCCTCTCGTCATCATGTACGTCCTGTCATCATCACCTACGTCCTCTCGTCATCATGTACGTCCTGTCATCATCACCTACGTCCTCTCGTCATCATGTACGTCCTCTCGTCATCACGTACGTCCTGTCATCATCACCTACATCCTCTCGTCATCACGTACGTCCTGTTGTCATCACCTACATCCTCTCGTCATCATGTACGTCCTCTCGTCATCACGTACGTCCTGTCATCATCACCTACATCCTCTCGTCATCACGTACGTCCTGTCATCATCACCTACATCCTCTCGTCATCACGTACGTCCTGTCATCATCACCTACGTCCTCTCGTCATCACGTACGTCCTGTCATCATCACCTACGTCCTCTCGTCATCACGTACGTCCTGTCATCATCACCTACGTCCTCTCGTCATCATGTACGTCCTGTCGTCATCACCTACGTCCTCTCGTCATCATGTACGTCCTGTCATCATCACCTACGTCCTCTCGTCATCATGTACGTCCTGTCATCATCACCTACGTCCTCTCGTCATCATGTACGTCCTGTCATCATTACCTACGTCCTCTCGTCATCATGTACGTCCTGTCATCATCACCTACATCCTCTCGTCATCATGTACGTCCTGTTATCATCACCTACGTCCTCTCGTCATCATGTACGTCCTGTCGTCATCACCTACGTCCTCTCGTCATCATGTACGTCCTGTTGTCATCACCTACGTCCTCTCGTCATCACGTATGTCCTGTCGTCATCACCTACATCCTCTCGTCATCATCACCTACATCCTCTCGTCATCACCTACGTCCTCTCGTCATCATGTACGTCCTGTCGTCATGACCTACGTCCTCTCGTCATCATGTACGTCCTGTTATCATCACCTACGTCCTCTCGTCATCACGTATGTCCTGTCGTCATCACCTACATCCTCTCGTCATCATCACCTACATCCTCTCGTCATCACCTACGTCCTCTCGTCATCATGTACGTCCTGTCGTCATGACCTACGTCCTCTCGTCATCATGTACGTCCTGTCATCATCACCTACATCCTCTCGTCATCATGTACGTCCTGTCGTCATCACCTACGTCCTGTCGTCATCATGTACGTCCTGTCGTCATCACCTACATCCTCTCGTCATCATGTACGTCCTGTCGTCATCACCTACATCCTCTCGTCATCATGTACGTCCTGTTGTCATCACCTACGTCCTCTCGTCATCACGTATGTCCTGTCGTCATCACCTACATCCTCTCGTCATCATCACCTACATCCTCTCGTCATCACGTACGTCCTGTCGTCATCACCTACATCCTCTCGTCATCATCACCTACATCCTCTCGTCATCATGTACGTCCTGTCATCATCACCTACATCCTCTCGTCATCATGTACGTCCTGTTGTCATCACCTACATCCTGACGTCATCATGTACGTCCTGTCGTCAATAACTGACAAATGTGTGAAATAAGGACAAAATTCACCACCAGGACAAACAACAGAGTCACCACTCGTTCTAAAATAAAATAGAAAATAAACAGAGCAGACAGACCGACAGCAGCGGGCACACCGAGGTGCACACGGTTCTGTTGGCAGTACAACGGTCCTCCTGCCAACATCAGGTGAAAGTGAAACTAAGAAGGATCGACACCGCAGACCCACGAGCCTCGTGCGGCTGAATCATAAGACGAACCCGACTCGTCTGGCACTACAAACAGGTAAACGGTTTGACCCACACCTGAGTTCTGTACTGTGGGCTAAAACTAAAGGCTGACTCAGCTGCAGCTGACTCAGCGTCGTCTCCTAGGATGAAGTCAACACAAACTAAAAACAACCTTTTTACTCACAACAAAAAAATGCTGGTCCTGAAGCACAAAGCTCACGATCAGCTGATGGAATAAAACAAGAGTAAATGAGAAGCAGCTCAGGCCAACACGTTCAGGTTCTCTACACAGTCTCATCTGTTTACCCAGATGAGTAGAAAGTAACTAAGTACATTCACTCAAGTATTCTACTGTTTAAACATACTTGTACTTTACTTCAGTATTTCTTTGTGCTACTTTCTACTTGTACTGCCCTACACTTGTCTCAGATTTTTACAAATAAACCATAATATGATGCAGTTAGAGCTGCCGCCCCAACAGTCAACCAAACGTTAGTCGACCAGCAAGGTCACGAGTCAGAAAGATTTCATCGGTCGCTTAGTCACAGAAAAAAAAAATTACACACACACACTCTGTTAGGAGCTGCACCTTGTCAAAATAAATCCTAACCTATATGAAAGGCAGTTCTAGATGCAGTATTTTACAGTTAAACGTATCTACCATTAGTATCTGACATTGGCTCCATATTGGTAAACTCCAAGCCAATCTGCAAACAGAGTACTTTTACTCTGGATACTTGGAGGACATTTTGCTGATACATCTGTACTTTTACTTTACCTGTTGAGTTAAGGGCTTTTCTTTAATGAGTGTTTTCAGACTGTAGATTTTAAACCTTGACTTAAAAAGGTAATTTCAGTATTTTTCAACCTGGCCTGTATCTTCCCACGTTTGTGTGTCGAAGTGACTAACAGGAATGCGTCCAGTGTTGAGAGAGCACAGCTGATGGCATGTTCACACCGTCAGTGTCCATCCACTAACAGTGTTTGCGTTTGTCACTGACAGGCTCAGACTGTTATTCGAAGTGTCTGACAGCATGACGAAAGGATCCCTACAGAGATAGAGCTTTGTGTTGAAGTCAGATCCAGAAACAGTCCTGAAATCACCGTCACCAAACCCACCAGACTGCATTTAAACAAACAGTCATGTTAGTGTGTATAGAGGCACCATGTTGTCACATCTAACTGGTGAATTAAGCTCTATCTCTGTAGGGATCCTTTCATAATGCTGTCAGACACTTAGAATAACAGTCTGAGCCTGTCAGTGACAAAAACATTAAATATTATACATTATGTAATTTGTACATCAGCACAAAAATTGGAAATGGCTCTAACTCTAACTAATTTTCAAAAAATCTGTATAAAAAATATTCCCAACTGTGCTCTCTCTCAATACTGGACCAGTTTTTAAAAACTGTTGTTTCTATAAAACCTTTTTGCTGAAAAGTTTGCTGTTTGTTGGTAGGCGGGGCTTAGCTGGAGGCAAAACAGTTCTCCACAGACATTAGCTAGCTCTAGCTAACAAGTTGTGTTGTCTTGTTTTAGACGATGGAGGAAGATGATGTGAGTGGTGCGTTCAGAAACACTCACTGTGAGTGTGGGAGCGCACTCTGACACAAACTGGAGCGTTGATAAATTGGGAGCGCTGTCTGAATGTAGCGTTGGGTTATCCAGAGCAGCGCACTCTCAGAGTGGCAGAGCGCACTCTGGACACTCTGTCTGTGGAGACGGAGCAGCAGAGCGCCGAGCGGAGTGAATGTGTGATTAACTTAACCGTTGGTTCATTCATGTAGAAATATAACGCTGCGTTTCTTCCACTACCAGGGCTCTCATTTTAGTGTAGAGCGTCAGACTGAATTTACCAACGCACCATGTCAGGTCACTCACTCTCCGGGACCGCCAGTGTTACTTGAATAAGTAAACAGTGACCAACGGGACCAGACTGGCCGACCCGTATGCTCTCACTCAGTGGATGGATGATGTCACAGGAAGCCAATCTTACAAAGGAGGACCACACTTGTTTGTTTTGCTATGGAAGCTAACCTTAGCTAATGTGCTAAAAAGTTAGCGTTGCAGAGAAATCCAATCTTCCTCTTAATCCCTCCCCAGTTTCTGATGAGGTGGACATGATAACCCTTAATACACATAACCTTATTCATCCCTACAACAGGAAATACTTTTTCCCTAACCTGATATGAAGTGTGCGCTGCACATGTGAGCATTTTTGATGATGGCCTCCGTCCAGTCCTTTGGTCTTATCACATTTAACCATAGTTGTCTTTGTTTTTGTTGACGGGCAGTGGCGGCTGGTTTTGAGCCATGACTCCTTCTATTCTGGCTCCCAATAACACAACAAGACAAACACATGTTAACACTCCTATGGAGCCTACAGCCCTGTGGGGGAGAGGCAGCTGCACCTCCAGCTGATAACATGATGTCATCGTGACGTCGGCTCTTAAAGGGCCTATTAATCAGTTAGACACAAAAACATGAGAGAATTAGGTCCAGGTAGAAAAATACAGAAGTTAACCTTTAAGTAAAACAACGTAGCTCCTTCAGAGGAACAACTCCTGAACTGTCTGATTTACATATTTATCTTGTTACCTCACAAACGACTATAAATACACACAATACGTGTAAATCCTGTCCATCTACACACAGCAGTCTGCACACGCACACAAATACACACAGTACCAGATGAAGCTCTGCAGAACGTCTCGCTGAAATGCGAAGCAATGAACGAGTGATGTGGTGCATTCAGAGCCCAGCAGACTGCAGGAACATGCAACGCTGTCACATAACAGTACTAACCTACTCCACACTGTTTCCAAAGTTGGTAC
Organism: Cromileptes altivelis; assembly: GCA_013133815.1. Taxonomy (NCBI): domain Eukaryota; kingdom Metazoa; phylum Chordata; class Actinopteri; order Perciformes; family Serranidae; genus Cromileptes; species Cromileptes altivelis. The sequence continues at coordinate 40,476,632 of CM023144.1, read as the reverse complement.
AAGAACTGATAACTATCACACATTTGGAAAAACATCATTTTATTAAGTTGAACTGTTTATGAGAAAAGTCATGTGTAATGTCTTCACACAAGATACACGAAATAAAAATAATTATAATGATTTTATCTCAAGGAATTTAGAGGTTAAATGTTTTATAAACTTATGTGAAATAAAATGAAAAAATGAAAGAGACTTTGCAGAAACTGACTTTAAACCTCAGGAAAAAGCAACCAAACTTTAGGATGAATATATAAAAAATGTCTGTTTTGATCCTCTTTGTCCATCTCATAATAATAATAATAACAGTAATACATATATCCAGTTCAGTTTGTTGTTCCAGACACCAGCTGTTCCACAAACTTCAGCTCAAAAAATCAATTTCATACCAGGACAGAAAATGACATTTTGTGGATTATATTCCAATTTCTGGCCAATCCCACGAACTGTTATGAAAACATGAGATTACAGAGAAATGACAGTAAGATCGTCTCCATCGTCTCTAACTGATGGTCTTTGGTCTGCTCCGCTCATCTTATCACTGTTTTTAGATTTCGGACGTCATGACTGCAGAAAGAATCACAGTTTCACATGGCCAAAAGTATGTGGACATCCCTGTGCAGACATGAACTCCACAGGACTCTTAATCGTCTCTCTGAGGAGATTTCTGACTCATCATAACCAGAACTCACAGCTGCTTACTCAGCAGAAAAGCAAACGGTTTCATTCTGTGGTGAATTATTGTTAATTAACTACAGCAGATAAAATCTGCTGAGGGCGACCGCTAACCAACAACAACTAAAGTCGGGAGCTGCTTCATGACCTTTGACTTGTTACGTGTCTTTATTACAACCCGACGAGAAAAAACACAACAGAAAAGCAGATTTTTAACATTTTTACCTTCTTGTAAAACAGATGAACTTGTATTTTACTCTGAAGGTGCTCCCAGACAGCTGATGTCATCTTGATTGTCTACACTGTCATTTTATGATGTTCTTTATTCTGCACGTCTGACTCCAGGCAGACACATTCCCTCCTCAGTTGCTCCCTCTGAGCTTTCTTCCCACTGTTTCCCATTAAAGGAGTTTTTCCTTTTCTGCTGCTGGTTATAATTTGTGTCACATTTTTGTTGTCCAATCAAAGGACTTCTTTATCATGTCATCAGTACAAGCATGCTTTAAGTTAAAACCATCGTAAGTACTAGGGGTTGGAATCACCAGAGGCCTGACAATATTATCACGATACTTAAGTCACGATACAATATTATCACAATACTTAAGTTACGATACGATATCGCGATACTTAAGTCACGATATGATATTATCACGATACCTAAGTTGCAATTAGGGTCGGGAATCACCAGAGGCTACAAGATACAATATTATCACGATACTAAAGTCATGATACGATATTATCACAATACTTAAGTAACGATATGATATTATCGCGATACTTAAGTCATGATACGATATTATTGTGATTTTAAACGTGTTGCAATTCGGTGAGCGAATAACCAGAGGCCCCTTGATACAATATTATCATGATACTATCACGAGTATTGCAACAACATATATTGCAATATATTGTGATTTAATATCAATCAATCAATTTTATTTATATAGCCCAATATCACAAATCACAATTTGCCTCACAGGGCTGTATAGCATACGACATCCCTCTGTCCTAAGGACCCTCACAGCTGATCAGGAAAAACTCCCCCTCAAAAAAAACTTTAACGAAAAAAAAATAAAAATATACCGAAAATTTTGTTTTATCTAATACGATTTCAGTCTGTTCATTTAATGCCATTTTTTTGTAGCAAAATGTATTTAGCAGACTGAAAAAGTGACTGAATTTATTATTCTAGTATTCTACCAAAGTTAAATTTTTAGTTGCAATATTAATAATTTAAATATAATAAAAGAATCCATACTTATCTTTCTTGTAACAATACAATATTGCCAAGGCAAAATATCATAATTACGTGCTGTAGCAATTTCCCCTCACCCCTTGTTGCAATATGCTGAGTATGGCAATAATTACCTTTTTTCCAACTGCAAATTTTGTCTCCCCCCCCCCCCAAAAAAAAAAAAAGGGTGCATATTTATTTAATCTAATAAGATAAAGTTTTCAGTCATTTTTAATTGCAGCAAAATATATCTGGTGGACTGAAAAAGCAGCAGAATTAGTAATTGTGATATTAAAAATTTACATGATAAAAACACTGATACTTGGCACCTGTGTATCGATACGATACTGCACACAAGAATATCACGATACTATGCTGTACTGACTGTAACTACTGCTGACTGAAACCACAGCTATCTTAAAACAACAACATGTCTGGAACAAACTTTCAGTCTTTCCTTCTTCTGATGCAGCGGCGATCTCACAAAACGCCCTGCTAATGGCGACATTTTACAGTTGCTGCTAAAGAACAGTCACTCGTCATTCTACAACGTGAACGTTAGTCACATGTTGAATAGACATTTAACCCAGATTCGTACAGCCCTGGTCTTGGGTCTACCCTGGGTTAACAATGTGTGCGTGGAAAGAGGCGAAGGATACGCAGTGTGAAAACGCCAAACTTCCCTTTCTACCCAAACAACCCAGTCACATGTTGAACTCAAGATGCCAAAGAAACAGAAAAAGCAACTGAGTGGGAAAAAAGCAACATTGAACAGAAACATGACGATGATGCAGCTCGACCTTCATGGTGTTACATAGTGTCACCTCTCAGGAGGACAGCTGTCATGATGCTGTGTCACTTCTACACGTTATAACATGCACATCACTGACATCTCATTCAGACATTTCATTTTTGTAACTCAGAGCAATGAATCCTCGAGCCACTGAAAGATTAGTGATGCTCCAGATGCTCCAATGTTCATTATGACTAATCATTCGATTGATTCACTGATCACAGGAAAACACTTTCAACACCATCGTCTGCTCCCAGTAAAACTTTACTTCCTTTGTCACATGACAGAAACGTTTCCAGCTACATAAAGAAACACTAAAACTTTAAAACAGTATGTTTTTTATTTGTCCATTTGTCCGTCTTTCAATATATCATTTAGTTTTTATTTGTTGGCAAAATGTGACTCATTTTTGTTTTGAAAAGGTCATGTGATAAAGAGACGTTTAATGAGAAGCAGGTGACGGTGGTGTCTGTCCTCTTTTGGACACCTGAACAACACAGGTGTGTTTTCACGCTGGTTGTGCTCTGTGCTCATCCTGGTCTCCTCCACAGGAGCCTGAAGCAGTCCATATCAAACAGACTGAGGTGACAACAGAAGCATCTTCACTCATCATCCTGTCCTGTTTGAAGGCTGAGATCTATTTTTAATGTTCTCTATTTTTACTGTTTCTGTTACCAAGAGACGCAACATTAACCAGAACAGTTAAAACTTTGAGTCAAACCATTTCAGAGACACCTCACTTCCTGTCGGCCATCACTGACACACCTGGATGACCTCTGAGCTGTGACAGGTGACTGACGGGTCCACGAGTCTTACCTCGATGCTGGTGCTAAGGCTGGGCAGAGTGTCCGAGGTCACCGTTGTGCTTTGAAGGCTGGAGAAGTCCCACAGGTGGACGGGCGCCATGGGGTCTGCTGCCTTGGAAGACTCCGCCCATCTCTGACTGTCCAATAAGGTCACTTCGTAAAATTCCTGGATATCTGAGAGGAGACGAGAACAGAGACACTTTTTAATTAGAACAAAACGAAGAGGTCTCACTCTTCAGTGACATCAGCGGTGGCGTTTAATAGGCACGTTACTGTTGAATGAATTTGCACAATCGATGTTTCATTACTGCTTTTTTTTTTCTCAATAAAAACGTTTAAACGTATTTGTGACACTGGTGACATCAGAGAGCTGCTGCTGCAAAGATGGAAATCTGAAAATGTTTTGTTATTAAAAAAAAGACAAGACGTTCTTTCCATCCATCAATGTTCCAAACTTCTTCATTTTTTTATTGCCTCATTTAAATCCACACGTTTAATATTCCTGTGGCCTCGTTACTTCTGACACTGAACGATTTCAATTTAACCCTTTGAAACCTGGATCGACATCACTTTTTCTTTTCTTGTGGCGCCTCAGGGTTCAACCCCGAGCACATCAGTTTGATTTTCTTCAAAAACATGGAAAAAAGGTAATAAGCATCTTTGCAAGAAATGTTCTGCAAATTACGATAACAACAATAATAAGAAGAAAACAGAAGATTTAGAAAGTAATAATAACAATATTAATAATAATAACAATTAAAAACAAGCTGAGAAAAATGTCCAAATAATTTTGCAAATTTTCAGGTTATTTTCTGGAACATTTCACTTTTTTTTTTGCTTATTTTCAAGTGACTTCTTTGTAGTTCTGACTTGTTTTGCTTTTTACTTTTCAGGTATTTTTCTTGTACATTTTTCTGTTTTTTTGTGCTAATTTTCAGGTATTTTTCTTGTACTTTTGTAATTTTTAGATCTTTTTTACTTGTTACTATTTTTATTTTTTTTACAAATTTAATTAATTTCTTTCGCAGAACTTGCTTTTCATTTTTATTTCTCCTACTCTATGTAAAACACCAAACAGTCAAGTCTTTTTAAGTGAAGCCCTTCTCAGCATTAAACCCGACTGTGAAGTTGATTTTTGACCTTGAGATCAGAATCAGTCAACAAACAATCTGATTCACTGCTTTAGGCTACATAAACAATCCTGAGTTTTATTTGCTGAAACTTGACGTGACATTATTTTGTCACTTTTTGTTTGATAATTTGTAGACAACACTGACGCAGAGGGAAACAATAAATTATTAATAATTAAAAGTTTAATGAAAATACATTTTTGTTTTTAAAAAAGTGCGTCTGTCCTGAGAGGAGGATCCACAGTGGCTCTCAGTGTTGGGGGGGTCATTAAAGGTCAGTCTCAGCTGCTCCAACATTCATCAGGTTACGTCATTGCGTGGCATCCAGAGCAGCAGATACAACAACAACAAACAGGACTGCACCTCTGTGTCATCAATGATGACTTTAAAGTCAACTTTCCTGTTCTTTTTATTTATGTGCCGTTTTATCTTTTATGGCCCAAAGTAACAAATAAAGCTGCAGCAGCTTCTTCTGAACAGACTGAGTTAAATGATTAGATAATATCAGCTCATACTGATCGCAGGACCCTGAATCGCATGGAAATCGTACTGTGGCAGAGTTTGTGATATGACCAAACATTGCATCGATATCGTATTGTGATGAAACTGGTGATTTACACCCCTTCATGTAACGGACTCTGCAGAGCTGCTACTAACAGACTGACTGGCAGCCTGCTGTACAGAGACAGACCTGAAAAGTCACAAGAACCTCAGAAAAGATCACCGGGCTCACTCTGCCCCCTCTGGAGGACATCATCCTGAAAAATGCGACCCACCCTGTCATCACCTGTTCTCTCTGACACCCTCTGGGAGGCGCTACAGAGCACTCAAAGCTCACACCTCCAGAGTGAAGGACGGCTTTTATCTAAGAGCCGTCACTGAACTGAATCGAACACTGCTCCGCCATCGTGTTATCAACTTAAGAGAATCATTCAGCTGAACTCAGACAAGCAATAATGGGTCAACATACTGCTTTTAATGTTATTTATGATGTTTACTGATCTGGGATGGTTGTGTCAAGGCGTGTGTGTCCATTTCCTTTTTTTATATTCAGACATGGCACAGCAATTTTGTTGTACTTCTACTGCAATGACAATAAAGTCTATTCTACCCTATATTGTAGCTGTCCTGTAAAGTGAGCATTTTATTTGCAAATTTTATTTGATATTGGTTGGAATTTTTAGTTTTTCTATGAAACCTCACAAAACTTTTTGATTATTTAAATAATCAATACATTTTTTCAGTCAATTTAAAGCAAAAATAGTGGGAAAAACAAAGCAAAAATAAAACATACTGCGATGAGAGGGCCCATCATTTTATATACCAGTAAACAAAATATTTTGGGGTTTTAGACGCACAAAACAAGACATTTTAAACTTCAACTTCACATTTTTTCACAGTAGTTTTTATGCTGGCGACAGCTGTGGCCGGAGGAATTATGTTTTCAGGTTGTTCATCCATCCGTCCCATCCTTGTGACCACGATATCTCAACACCACCTCAAGGGACATTTCTCAAATTTGGCACAGACGTCCATTTGGACTCAGCAATGAACTGATTTGAATGCAGTGGTCAAAAGTCAAGGTCACTGTAACCTTACGTCATTACTTCATGAACGTCATTATTTCATGAACATAGCTCAGGAAGGCCTTGAGGAAATGTCCATGATTTTGGCACAAACAATGATGAACTGCTTTGAATTTTGAGGTCGGTGGTCAAAGGTCAGTGTGACCTCACAAAACATGTTTTTGTCCATAACTCAATAATTCATATGTTAATTCTGACAAAACTTGACACAAATGTCTAACAGGATAAAATAATGAAGGTCAAAAGGTCAAAGGTCAGCTTGACTGTGACATCATCATGTTTTAATGTCATATCTCAGGAACAGAAGGGGAGACATTTGGATTCTGGTGTGTTTTTACATTAAAGTGAGCGATTAATTCAGAATATAACTGTCAGATAATTCAGCAATAAAAATCAGTCACTGGCCAACACATTTAAGTAATTCGTAAGAATAGATAATGAACTTTGAGAGACATTCAAGGCTAAGACATCTCTCAGGACATTAACAGCAGTGGGATTATTAATTCTTTCCCCACCACTGACGAGATTTTCTAGCAATCTGTGTTGTCACTGTTATAAGATAGGGGGCGCTGTTACCCATCTTGTGAAATAGAACAACGCTGTTGTGTCCAAAAACCAAATGAAGAAGAAGAGCCGCTGGAAACCAGAAGAAGATGTTGTTTACAGAAATGCAGCCGCTTGTAAACGGCACGAAAAATTCCGGTGCTGACGGAAAAGTTCACGGTAACACAAGCCGTGGAGATGTTGATGAACTCGATCAACAACATTCTGAATCAGATTTTGGGCAAAGACTCAAACGAGTTTGGTGGGACGAAACAGGATCTCCAAGACGACCAGAGGAGACGGAGACAACAGGATTGATACTGAAGGTGACAACGTGTTCCGCTGTACCTCAAAGAAAATACTGTTTTCATTATATTTTTTTTCCATTTATACAATTCAAACTAACATTAGCAAATGAGAAGAAACAAAAAATGTAAATTTGAAATCACAGAACAAATTATTCTGTGGGTCTGGTGTTGGCTGAAACAAAATAATACTCTGGCGAGGAAAGGGTTAAGAGGCCACCAGTCATTCTCACATCTAAAAGACTTCCTGCAAAAGAAACTGCGTGAAAACTGAACCTCACAATGTTTAACGACGGGAAATATTTCAGACAGGAAAGCAAACAGCTCGGACGCTTTTGTCTCTAAACAAATACGATGAGAACATGAACTTTAGGACAGTCGGGTTAGAAACGAGTGTCCCTCTTAGTTCTCATGTTTTATTGTGAATTTTTTTTAAATTGTTATCAATAACATGTTCAGAAAAATGTTAATTAACAAGATAAAAATGTACAAAAGTCCTGACATTCAGTTTTGGGATCAGAACATTCAGTGTCAAAGGTATTAAATTAGAACATCACGTTTTCTTTCATCCTAACATCCTGATTGATTGATTAAGTGATTGATAGACTGATTGACTGATCGATAGATATTATGAGCCTGTCCCTGTAGTAAAGACGACAGTCTCTCTATGTGAGGCCAACACTATAAAAAGCCTCCAGCCCAGCGGTCACAACCAACATGCTATTTTATTTTTGGACGCACAATTCTGAGGAGAGCTCACAGAGAGCGCAGATCTAAAATAACCGAGGCTTTCTTTGGCTCGCCGTGTGGCAGCTGACCGCCGGCCAGCACAGATGTTTTCCCATAAACCATCAGGATCAGCACTTCAACAGCTCCTCACTGGCTGTGGCTGCAGCTATCGGCCTTTAAATCTGATCAGACTGCAGCTCTGTGGCCTCCTCCACATTTAACTTACCAAGTTTTTATCGATATGCAAAACAGCTTCATTTACACAGCTCGTTTCAAACACAGAGACACTCAGCGGAGAACATTCCCACATTACTGGAAAAACACAAACAAGTCAGCATCAAATGATGCAATTACTAAAACAAGATGACTGCAAATGTATTATGTATATACAGTACAGGCCAAAAGTTTGGACACACCTTCTCATTCAATGCATTTTCTTTATTTTCATGACTATTTACATTGTAGATTCTCACTGAAGGCATCAAAACTATGAATGAACACATGTGGAGTTATGTACTTAACAAAAAAAGGTGAAATAACTGAAAACATGTTTTATATTCTAGTTTCTTCAAAATAGCCACCCTTTGCTCTGATTACTGCTTTGCACACTCTTGGCATTCTCTCCATGAGCTTCAAGAGGTAGTCACCTGAAATGGTTTTCCAACAGTCTTGAAGGAGTTCCCAGAGGTGTTTAGCACTTGTTGGCCCCTTTGCCTTCACTCTGCGGTCCAGCTCACCCCAAACCATCTCGATCGGGTTCAGGTCCGGTGACTGTGGAGGCCAGGTCATCTGCCGCAGCACTCCATCACTCTCCTTCTTGGTCAAATAGCCCTTACACAGCCTGGAGATGTGTTTGGGGTCATTGTCCTCTTGAAAAATAAATGATCGTCCAACTAAACGCAAACCGCATGGGATGGCATGTCGCTGCAGGATGCTGTGGTAGCCATGCTGGTTCAGTGTGCCTTCAATTTTGAATAAATCCCCAACAGTGTCACCAGCAAAACACCCCCACACCATCACACCTCCTCCTCCATGCTTCACAGTGGGAACCAGGCATGTGGAATCCATCCGTTCACCTTTTCTGCGTCTCACAAAGACACGGCGGTTGGAACCAAAGATCTCAAATTTGGACTCATCAGACCAAAGCACAGATTTCCACTGGTCTAATGTCCATTCCTTGTGTTTCTTGGCCCAAACAAATCTCTTCTGCTTGTTGCCTCTCCTTAGCAGTGGTTTCCTAGCAGCTATTTGACCATGAAGGCCTGATTGGCGCAGTCTCCTCTTAACAGTTGTTCTAGAGATGGGTCTGCTGCTAGAACTCTGTGTGGCATTCATCTGGTCTCTGATCTGAGCTGCTGTTAACTTGCAATTTCTGAGGCTGGTGACTCGGATGAACTTATCCTCAGAAGCAGAGGTGACTCTTGGTCTTCCTTTCCTGGGTCGGTCCTCATGTGTGCCAGTTTCGTTGTAGCTCTTGATGGTTTTTGCGACTCCACTTGGGGACACATTTAAAGTTTTTGCAATTTTCCGGACTGACTGACCTTCATTTCTTAAAGTAATGATGGCCACTCGTTTTTCTTTAGTTAGCTGATTGGTTCTTGCCATAATATGAATTTTAACAGTTGTCCAATAGGGCTGTCGGCTGTGTATTAACCTGACTTCTGCACAACACAACTGATGGTCCCAACCCCATTGATAAAGAAAGAAATTCCACTAATTAACCCTGATAAGGCACACCTGTGAAGTGGAAACCATTTCAGGTGACTACCTCTTGAAGCTCATGGAGAGAATGCCAAGAGTGTGCAAAGCAGTAATCAGAGCAAAGGGTGGCTATTTTGAAGAAACTAGAATATAAAACATGTTTTCAGTTATTTCACCTTTTTTTGTTAAGTACATAACTCCACATGTGTTCATTCATAGTTTTGATGCCTTCAGTGAGAATCTACAATGTAAATAGTCATGAAAATAAAGAAAACGCATTGAATGAGAAGGTGTGTCCAAACTTTTGGCCTGTACTGTACATGTAAACACACTGAATACAAACACTACGGTCAGATGTGTGAGAGGATCCCGCTGTATGTCTGAAGACCGACAACGTAAACAGACCAATATTCATCTGAGCCTCAGCTGAATAAGAAAGAAACTGGAGGCTTAGCATCAAAATGTGAGCCGATTTAAAGGTCTGAATATTAGAAGCGTTGTGTTCTTGTTACTTCAGAATGAGCCGTTAATGTCCTCACAGGGAGCAGGTCCTCATCTACGGACATCACCATGTTGCACCGCCATGTTTCTACAGTAGCCCCGAATGGACAAACCAAAAACACTTCTTTTTTCCACATTCACGTCTTTATTCAGTTTTCCTGGTTTAAATCATCTGGTCTGTTTGTTTCTGAGAGGAAGAGACCTCTGTGGATCATTCAGCTCCTGGTGAAAACCTCCTCAACATCTGGATCTTCAGTTATCAGAGAAACTAGAATTATCACCTCGTGGTTGTTCGCCGGCTGCACGAACAGTTCAAGTTGCAAAAACATGGATGCTTCACACACAGAAGATCTATACAATCAGCACAGTTTCAAGATTAGAGTCACCAATTCAGTATCTGACCAAATGTCTCCCCTTCTGTTCCTGAGATATGATGTTAAAACATGATGATGTCACAGTCAAGCTGACCTTTGACCTTTTGACCTTCATTATTTTATACTGTTAGACATTTGTGTCAAGTTTTGTCAGAATCAGTGGATGAATTCATGATGTCACTCTGACCTCTGACCACCAAATTCTTAACAGGTCATCGTTGAGTCCAAGTGGATGTTTGTGACAAATTTGAGGAAACTCTCTCATGGCATTCTTGAGATAACACATTCAAGAGAGTGACACATACTAGGTCACACTGACCTTGATCTTTGACACACGACAACCAAAATCTAATCAATTTATTCATGAATCCAAGTGGACGTTTGTGTCTAATTTAGAGAAGCTCCCTCAAGGTGTTCTTGAGATATCGAGTTTACAAGAATGGGACGAATGGACGTACGTACAGAAGTGAAGTTTTGTCATAACTAGCATGACAAGTCTTGAGTTATGGCCAAAAACATGTTTTGTGAGGACGCAGTAACCTTGACCTTTGACCTTCAAACACCAAATTCTAATTAGTTTATTCCTCAGTCCAAGTGGTTGTTTGTGTCAAATGTAAAGAACTTCCATGAAGGCGTTCTTGAGATGTTGTGTTCGCAAGAGTGAGACCGTTTGAAGGTCACAGTGACCATGACCTTTGACCCAAAAAGTCTGAATCAGTTAATAGTTGAGTCAAAGTGGACGCTTATGCCAGATTTTTTTTTTTTTTTTTTTAAATCTCTCAAGGTCATCTTGAGATAATGTATTCATGAGAATGAGACAGATTAAAGGTCACAGTGACCTTTGACCACCCAAATCGAATCACTTTATTCTTGAGTGGATGTTTGTGCAAAATTTGAAGGAATGGGCACACTCACATACGGACAGACAATCTGAAAACATAATGCCTCCGGCCACAGCTTTTGCCGGCGCGGAGGCATAAAGAGGTGAGCGCACACTTGCAGGTGCTGGGTGAGCCGCCTGTCTCTGACATGCCCCACAGCATCAACGATATATGAATTTTAACGTGAAACGTATTTGTTCAGTGTTTTTACTGGTTTAAATCAGCTGATCTGTTTGTTTTGGAGAAGAGGAGACCTCAGTGGATTACTCAGCTCCTGGTTACATGATTAAAAATGATCAATTCTGCCCAAGAAACACCTTCAAGCAGGTAGCCCTGACGTCATGGAAATGTAAATCCCTGCTGTGCTGAGCTGATGGCACAAACCAAACCAAACCAAAGCAAAACATGACTGTTGAAAATGGGTGCAGGTCGACTGCAGAGGGCCCAAAGAGAAACACACTGACTAAATATTTAGAGTCCAGATGCTACATTCAGTGTTCAATAATGATCACTGAAAACAAATTCGACATCCATGATCACACTGTATTCTCTCCTGTCCTGATACACTGTGAGGACATCCACTCATTTCATTCTTCTTCTTCTCAATGTGAATAAAACATTATCCTGTTTTCATCTGTTACGGTGGTTGCTAGTGAAAGAAAGACGAGAAACATCAAGGAAAAGCTGTTAAACTCAAGACTTCTCATCAACAATAGTCTCCTGTCGTCATCAGTAAATGAAATCAGGATGAAACAAAGGTCAGGAAAAGTCACTCTTTCACAATAAAAGCCACACATCTCTCAGTGCCACGTGGAGCTGCTGCTCAGCCTTCAGACTGACTCTGTTCAGACGACAACATGATCCCAGATCCACTCAGACAGCAGACGGGTCACACTGTCATATTAACATCATGTATGTCTGATGGAGCAGGTCGGTTTGCAGGAAATGTAAAAATCACTGACACCTCGCCGTCCGCCAAATCACCAAACATAAAGGCTCAAAGATTTTTCACTGATATCATCAAATGTTATGTAACACACTTTGATGACCGAAAATAGCTCCAAATGTGAAATCTAAAAATACCAAAGTCCCTATTCACTCTTACGTCTGTCTCTGTCTCTTTATCATGACTGGATTAATTTGCAAAATATGAAACGTCTCAACAACTATAACTGGATAAACTGTGGTAAAATGTGGTTCATCATTCACGTTCCCTTCAGGATCAACTGTAATAACTTGATAATGATAATAATAACTAGTCCATACCCACTGAGTGCACAGTTGCCCACGTACAGTTTCACATGGTGTGTGTTTGGGATACAGGTCATAGGAAACTGCAGATTAAATAGTCAACTGAACCCATTAAGAAGAGCAATGTATTCAGACAGAGTGTTTGAAAAACGTGGGACAGACAGAATGACTGACTGACAGAATGACTGACTGACAGAATGACACACTGACAGTTTCCGTGATTATGTACAGCATACCATACCATGACTTAGTCATACCAAACATTAGAAAACAACACCAACATTGGTCCACAGGGGGAGCCACAGCGATCGGTGGCATTTTAGCCATTTTGAAGCATTTTTCTGTTGTTATAGCGCCACCCAGTTGCCAATTAGAGTTAAATTTCTCCAGTCACCTTGAGGCGTCCTGTTCTACATATCTACCAAGTTTAGTAAAAATCCATATGGCGGTTAGGCCTAGATAAGAAATGAGCTCTCTAGCGCCCCCATTTTGTTTGATGGGGTCAATAATGGAGGGGTCCCCTCAGATTATGTGTGCTCATATGCCTACAAAGTTGCTTGGTGATGGCTGAAACCCTTGAGATGGTCTACACCTTTATGTGATGAGCCACGCCCTCCGCAATATTCATTGCCTTATAGAAGCTCAGTTTTAGGAAGTTTTCCAACTTTTGCCAAGAGGGAACTTTAGATATTGCTCCCTAGATTATGTTCACCCAGTTTCATGCAGATCGCTCAAACTTCCTAGGAAGAGATCCATTTGAAGTGTTTTTCAAAAAATTCAAAATGGCGGAAAATCTATATAAGTGGAAGTTATGGGTTCTTGAGGCAAATGTGTTCCTCATGAGGAGAGGCATCTCTGTGCAGAGTTTCATGTCTCTGCGACATACGGGGCATGAGATATGCCCATTCAAAGTTTGACATTTCAATAGGTTGCTATAGCGCCCCCCTTTGGCCAATTGATGTAATATTGCTTCATTGGCATCCTCCCATCCCCCTCTACCACTGTGCCAAATTTCACATGGATTGACCAAGTCAGTGAGGAGAAAAATGTGGAACACACACACATACACACACAGAGTTTTCATCATTATGTAGTAAGATAATAATAATAATAATAATAATAATAATAATAATAATAATTGATTGATAGTTGAAAATCAGGCTTTCAACGGGAAAATTTTCCTTTAAATCATGTTTTAACTTTCCTGACACACCAGAGAATTGCACAGTAAGACTGAGCTTCATCATCATCATCCTCTGTCTCACCGTTAACGTCACATTTGTTACTGATAAAAGTCATTTTGTGTTTATGATGTTCATCTGTAGTGCAGGGTTACATGGGGGCGGGGCCAGTGACGGTGGACATGATGTCCGCAGGTATGAAGAGTCACACCTGTTGTTTGTGTTTGTTGTGTTAACAGTATGATTTGGTTTGGTCAGAACTGTGGATATTAAATCAGCCTCTCTGAGCCTAAGGTGAACACAGACTACACGTTATTCACTTCTTTATAAAATACAAACATGTGAAGTTATCAGTTATCAGCCATGAGAATCAGAAAGTCATTGTCGGTGCAGCCCTAGCAGATTCATTCATGTACGACACATCACCATAATCCAGAACCAGTAAAAACACAGCCGCAAACCAGCAACACAAGCTGGGAACCTGAAGATGAATTAGAGATGCAGCTCAGCACTGTGGGTCAATCTGTAAGAAACACTGAGTTCTGGTGAGATGGCTGCTCAAAGTTTGAAAGTTTAGAGAACAGAAGTTTAGAATATTATGATGGAAGCGTATGGTGACCATTACGGGATCAGCATTTCAGCAAGAGCACATTCAAAGTCGCCACATTTGCCTCGCCTCACAGAATTAAACAAAACTCTGTCTGAACGTCAAGATGTTAGAACTTGATGCGTCCTCTGAGTTTAATCAAGTCTGCTCAAAGGAACCTCAAGTTATTTCCTGGTGCCTGCTAAGCCCCGCCCTTGGCGAGTGTTTTTCATTAATGGTGGCCATGTTTTTTAACCAGCCTTGTTCATCTGTGACAGAAAGTTGTATCAACACCCAAAGACACTGTACAACACGTTTCATGTTAATAAACTCAAAGTTCATTGAGCTCTATTCATCCGACTGTTTTTGAAACAATTCAAAATGGCAGAGAATCCAGTGGGCGGGGCTTAACAGTCCAAGGGGCATTTTTGTGGACTTGCGTCTCAAATTTCAAATAATTTGGTTGAACAGGAGTTTTAGGTGACTTTTACAGTAATGGTAATTAACTCACAACTCATCAGCTTGACAAAATAAATAAAATGAAATAATACGTCTCCTCACAGCATGAAACGCCACGTGATATAAAGAAACAATTAAAACTTGTCCAACTAAAAGTAATTCCTGAAGCTGCTCTGTTTTCTGGAGACTTGTTTTGTCTTCTACTTCGTCTCAGCCGCGCTTAACCTCTAACCCAAACTACACTACTTGAGTTTATTCGTTCCGAACCAGCTAATGGAAACACACATTTCTTTTTTGCAACATTTTTAAAGTTTATTTAAATGGAATCACGACTACAGACCTCTGCTTTCTGAAAACAATGACTACGTTTACATGCACACCATATTCCGATTAAGGTCAATATTCTGGTTGAAGCAGCTGTGTGGAACTTTTTACCATTTATAAAACTGTCCCTAGTTCGTATCACCCCCCCTTGAAGAGCCGCATATTTATTTGAACCCAACAGTGACAAAAAAGCCTTTCTCTATATGGCTATTCAGCGTAGCCTCACTCGGGTCGGACACACAGTGGAAGTCAGCAAACCAGAATACGGCACCTGGAGGCGGAAGTGATTCTGCTCGCCCGCAGCGGCCCGCAGCGATTAAACCACAGAAGAAGAAGGAGCCGTGTTTACAGTGTTCTGCGAGTAAGCAGTACGCAACGGGCATTGCTGAACACGTAACAGTTTTACCAGAGATGTATCTATGAGGACTTGGTTGTACTTTTGATGTCATGGTGGATAACGAAGGAGCATCATGTAAAATGATCTGTGACTGTGACCATGAACACAAATGTACAGCAGGCAGTTGTCCTCAGTTTATAAGAAATTCAGAGCAACACCAGAACATTTATGAACAGGTCTTACTTTACTACTAATTTGTGTGTCACGTTAGCATGTTAGCATGTTTCCACTAATTACTTGGACTGACCTAACGTTAGTTAATCCTCTCGCTCTCCAAAACAAATGCATGCGGTAATTGCCGTCTGCAGTCGGAATTTTATGACACCAGGCTGTGGGTGTCATACCGCTTCGACCAAAGGGGTGCTGTAATCAACGAAAACGAAAAGTTCCGCACAGCTGCTTTAAGGTAATATTCCGAATAAGGTGTTCATATGCGCTGCAGAAACTAGAATATTCCGTTTACATGTTAATTGACATATTCCCGTGTTTTGGCGTATTCCAGAAAAGACCGCAGGGTACTGGCCCACCAGAAACGAAGAAGTTGTGTTCACAATGAACAGAAGCTGTAATGTTTGTTTCCCACATACCCGTGTTGTCCTACTTATGCTTTTGCACCACAACTTAACGACAACACTCGTGCTGATCCATTTTGTCCTCGACAATGGAAGACGAGAGCGAGAAGAAAAGGCCAGCGGGTGTATGGACCTTTCCTTCCAGCTTATGTCGTTCACGCCAGTTAGAGCCCCCCGCAGTCTGTGGGTGAAGGTACGAAGCCAGTTCTGCTGTTCTCCCTGCTCGCCATAACCATAACAACACCGACAACCCAGGATTTCTTGTGAATCGAGCATGCGCAGACGTTACTGAATATTCCGGTACGGGGCATTTTCCGATTAAGGTGTATGCATGTCACAATATTCTGGTTAAAACAGGCATATGCCAGGGGTCTTATTCGGAATATTCTCCAACCGGAATATGACCTTAATCGGGTTATGCACGTGTTTACATGACTCGTGCGCAACCGGAATATTGAGGATATTCTGAATATCACAGGAATATGGTGTGCATGTAAACGTACTCATTGTCAGAATGTAAAAACAACCAGCTGAATTTGAGTTCTGTTGTGGTTCCAGGATGAAGAACCAGGTTCTGTGTAGAACCAGACTTCCCCTCCTGTCTGCGAGCCTCTCTGGTGACTGCAACACTGCTGACAATTAGAAACCTCAGCTCACTGGTTTCACTGTAAAATGATCTCTCAACAGACTCCCACAATTCCACAGAGACTCTTTTTATTGGACATAAATATGGTGCTGCGCTAAAGGTCGTCTCCCCCGAGGACCTCAGAAAAACAGCAGGAGGAACCTGCCACACAACAACCAGTCCTCAGCGTTCAGTTTGACTGGTAACTCTTCACACCACCACGTCAGGACAGATTTTAGGTCTTTGCTGGTTTGTCTTGAAGAATTTTCTCCAGTTGTCTTTTAACCTCTTTTACTCAGCAAGGACGTCGGCCATCATTACTGTCCCTCAGAGGCTGCAGCAGCAGTTTTAAAGCATGTCAGGGCTTGTCAGTAAAGGGGTTAAATAACGCTCCAAAGTCAGGCTAAATTTGGCGAGGGGAAATCTGGCATCGCCTTTTACACAGAGATCACATGACCTCTGACCTCGAGACATCTGAATGAAAATGGGTTTTATGTAGGGCTGCCCTCCGACTAATATTCCTCCTCGACCGACAGTCCTCATCAGGGTCCATCAGTGGACTAGTCTCCTGCATGTTTCTGATATGAATGTAATGATTAAATGATCTATTTTGGTGGTTTGAGTTGAAGGTGAGAAAGAATAGTATCAGTAACATTGTTAACACTGTGCTACATTACAGAGAAATACAAAACCGTACTAATGAACCTTCATTAATATAGGCCTATATTTTATCTACAAGTGCACGTCACACACTGAGCGAGCCGCCTGTTAATGACGCCTCTGGTGAAGGGGCTGCTGGGATTTTATGGTCTTGTCTGCATGATTTTTGAGTGTTTTACTGTTGTCTTACGTGGTTATTTTGGGTCAGTGGTGGAGTTCTGTTCAGTCCTACTGACACCATAAATCCATTTTCTCTGATCTCATGTAAACATACTGAGTGACTACACGACCCATAAGCCATCGGGCCAATTGCTCGCTGTTGATTGGCTCTGTAACATGAGAAGGGGGGGCGGGCTCTTCCTTTCAACACAGGCTCTTGTTGGCTGATGTAGGCCGGGGAGAGGACATGGAAGCTCCTATTGGCTCGAGTAAGGTGCCAATCAAAAGGTCAGAGTTCAGCTGATATTGTAGTAATGAGGTGTCAACATGTTTACATGCAAACTGGAGATATTTTGGACAGTATGTCCAGAAACATTAACATTTGAAATAATGAGGTTCATGCATACAGATGTAATAATGTGATTGGATGAGATATTTCACTGGATTTAGATCTGTTTGTCTGACAGAGGTGCTTATTGAACCTGCTGTGGTGGCTGTACTGTATCTTGAAATAGCTGCATCAATTGAACCATGAGCGTAGCTTTCTAACGACAGGTCGTATGAGTAGATCACTCACACACAGCAGCTGTTTACAGATGATAATCATTTGTTGGTGTCTTAACCAAATGTTCGCTGCCTCAGAACTTACTTAGTGCATCAACTCTTTATTAATCCTCTAATGTCGTCATCTTCATTCAGCTTTTTCAATGCTATTCATCATATTTCGAAATACACATAAAATACAGTTGTGGAAACATGACTATTCAAGCGTTTGGGGTTTTTGGAGCTGAAACAGTTGAAGTGATTAATACAGCTTAACATCTTCATGTCTTTTCCACTTGCACACTGTTCGATACACTACCCAAGCTCCTCCTTCTTTACTGCATCATAAAACTTCACTTTAAATTCAAGTGTATGAGTGTGATGAAATAGTAAAAGGATCTTTGTGCTGCTGTTCCACACAGAACCCTGCAACCATCATTATCACAAGAATAACAGTGAACACAGAGAGCGCACACTGTGGACTGAAGACACGACTGTAAGCCACGTTTTTACTGGAGAACAGAGACACTCATTCTGCATTTTACAGCTGGTGGCCGCAGCCTTGAGTCATGCTAATCTGGCTCTGCCCACCACAGATTCGCTGCCAGTGAAAAGTATTTTATGTTAGTGGCTGGTGAAAAGAGCAGACAAAGAGACAACTATGCTAACGGGGATTTGGCATCAACTGTTTGGGGGAAAAAACTGTCTGATTTAATTTAAAATGATTAATGAAGTGTGGTTTTAGTCATTTTACTGCTTTAATGCTTTGTGAAGATTTATCTCTTCTATAAACTCAAAAGACAGGAGGAGAAGCTGCATGTTTAAAACTACTTTATAATTTTAAACTCTTTAAATCTGCATTTCAGCTCACCTGGACTGGATCTGACTGACTTAAGCAGAAGTCAGCACTAGTATATTAATCCACAGGGCCACTTCGATCCCAGCTGACATTCCTGTCTTTAGGAGGCTGTAGCAGGCGAAGTTAGAGTGACGATACTGGTAGACCTGAAGGCATGTCATTAGGGCTGGGCAATATGGACAAAAATTCATATCTCAGTGTGTACAGGCTGACTGGTGATACACGATATATAGCTCAGTATTTTCTACAAACTGTTAACCACATTTGAGATGTCACAAGCTCTTTGACATAAATATGCAGCTGAACAACAGTTACACCTCCAAAACACTGGTGGAGGCTGGGTTCTGTTAAGTGCTGTAAAGTTTACTTGATTCAAAACACACATTAAACACGGCTTAATAGAGACAATGTCAAACACAAGTACACAAATCAGCTTCACTATAACTCGCAGTATTCACACTTGTCTTTATCTAGACACATTTTCCCCACAAATTTTGACCACCAAAGTCTAATCAGTTCATTGTTGAGTCCAAGTCGACGTTTGTGCCAAAACTGAGGAAATTCCTTCTGGGCTTTCTTGAGATACCACATTCACGAGAATGTGATGGATGAGGTCATCGTGACCTTGGATGGGTGTATGCACGTGCGTACAGATGGACTAACGGACAACCTGAAAACATAATGCCTCTACACTCGTGACAGCTGTGGCCAGAGGCTTTATGTTTAAGGTTGTCCTGAAGTCCAATATGATGTCACAGTGAAACTGACCTTTGACCTTCTGGATGTAAAATGTCATCACTTCATTATTTTATCCTGTTAGACATTTGTGTCAAGTTTTGTCATAATTAACGTATGAAGTATTGGCCAAAAACATGTTTTGTGAGGTCACAGTGACCTTTGACCACCAAATTCTAATCAGTTCAGAGTCCAAGTGGGCGTTTGTGCCAAAGTTGAAGGAATTCCCTCAAGGTGACTGAGACGGATGCAAGGTCACAGTGACCTTGACCTTTGACCTTCAACCACCAAATTCTAATCAATTCATTCTTCAGTCCAAGTAAACATTTGTGCCAAACTTGAAAAACAAAATTTCTGCTTTTCTTGAGTTATTGCACTGAGGAGAATGGAAGAATGGACGGACGAACACACAAAAACATCATGGTTACTGTCACGGTCGTCGGCGGCTCAGAGGCATAAGAATAATCATAATATTCTTCAGAAAAACAAACTTTGTCAAATGTCTTGTTTCACTACGATGAAAGACCAGGAAAAGCTGCAAATTGTGACATTTGAGAACCGTAAATCATCTCTTGTGATTTAGAAATGACTTAATTAGTTGAATATTAAAACAGTGCAGATTAATTTTATGTCAATCCACTGATCAGCCAATCAAACCACTGTCTGCAAAACAATCTGAATAAGTGGCAAAACAGTTCCCAATCAATGGTGTTATTTTTAGCTGATGTCTGTGTTTTTTAGGCTTCCAGCAGTTTTGATACAGTCCTGCTGTACCACTTACAGCAGCTCCTGCAAATACCGTCACCACGCAAACAATCACTGGAGGAACTTCCTGATTATGAAGGAAGATCCAGTGTTAAAACTGAAAGTCTAGTCTTCTGTTGTTTTGAATAATTTCTAAGTAGATTATGGACATCAGAGAGACCAGCATCACGACAAAGAGTCAGCTTGAGTTTAGCAAAGGTGTGTGTGACGTATTGACTGGGTTTTGAGTCTGAGAGAAGGTGGAGCATCAGGTTCAGGTGCATAAAGAGAAAATAAATCTGAACAAATGAATGCAGTATGTCAAAAAAAGGGAGGATAATGAGGCCCAAATAATCCTATTAAGACATTTCCACAGTGGCACATGCCGAGACTCAAAGAACTAAAAAAGCTCAAAAGTCTTAAGTTCACTGTTGAATTTTGGCTTCAGAAATTAAATTAAATTACATTAAATTAAATTAAAGGCAGTCGACAGATAGCTGGCGTCTCTAAAGAGATGCAGTGACTGAACAGAGAACAGCCCTTTATGTAATCATATTACCCAGTTAGACGACCGAATCCGACACAAGAGCTTCTAATAAAAGACCACACCTATTTAGACTGCTGTCGCTATCAGAGCAGCAAAACACACAACGTCCAGGATAACACTCAGAACGATCTCACCACACCCACAGCGTGTGCAAAGGTCAACGACATGGATCAAATTCTGCTTCAACATCTTATATTACAACTGAAAACAAACAGGATAAAACTGGTCCAACTGGAAAACTTTTAGACTTTTAAAGCTCAAGACGTAAAACTTTATTATGTCTTAATTAACTCTTCTACACACATGATTTCAGCCAACAATTTAAAGACTGTTTTGTAATGTTATCTTTGTTAAAACGTTGCTGGTATGCCTGGCTTCATATGAGTGAATTTTGCTAATTGCTAGGCTAATTTCTACAATGTAAAATGCCTTAGGCTTGTGCTAATAACATCAGCATGTTGTATTTGTGGGGAAAATGTGTCCAGATAAAGACAAGTGTTTGTTTGTGAATGCTGCGAGTTATAGTGAAGCTGATTTGTGTTTGAAACTGTCTCTATGAAGCCATGTTTAATGTGTGTTTAATGCATGTTAATAAAGGAAATAAACTTAACTTAATGTGTGTTTTGAATCAACTAAAATTCACAGCACTTAAAAGAAACCCTGCCGCCAACTAGTGTTTTGAGGTGTAACTGTTGTGCAGCTGCCTATTTTCAAACAGGGAATAACATCTCTGTCTTTGTATTTTATTTTATCACAGTCTGTTTTTATAAAACTGGTTGTGACATCTCAAATGTGGCTTTGACTTGCAGCTGTAAACATGTCGCTCATTTCCTAGAAAATACAGAGATATATATTGTATATCGCCATTCAGCCTGTAAATACCAAAACATGTTTTTTTGTCCATATCTCCCAGCCCTAGGTCACAGTACCCTTTGACCACCAAATTCTGATCAGTTCATTCTTGAGTCCAAATGGATGTTTGTGCCAAATTTTAAGAAATTTTGTAACGGCTTTCTTGAGGTGCTGCATTCATGAGAATGGGACAGACGGACAACACGAAAACCTGATAACTTCGGTTACAGGCATCACCGACACAGGGACATAAAAAGCAGAGCATCGGACCACTCTGATTTACTACATGTCTTTAAACATTACAACACGATGACAACATGAATAAACAACTGTCACATATATCCACAGACATAATCAATTGCCAGCTGTTTACCTGGAGATGTTGTCAGTACGACGTCAGGGTGATTCGGTCCATTCTGTTGTTAAAGTATGAAGACGTGTTGAAATATACTGAATTTATCAAGACAACAGGTGAACCTGGACGTGTTTCTATCAATCTTAAATGTTTATGTCTATTCATCTTAAATGTCTGGCAC
Organism: Cromileptes altivelis; assembly: GCA_013133815.1. Lineage (NCBI taxonomy): Eukaryota > Metazoa > Chordata > Actinopteri > Perciformes > Serranidae > Cromileptes > Cromileptes altivelis. The sequence continues at coordinate 40,454,347 of CM023144.1, read as the reverse complement.
AGTTCATTTGATCTTTCCGATGATGATGTCACCATTGGTTCTGTCTCACCATGTTTCCCTATTTTATGATATTTTATGCACAATGCTATGATTTAATAAAACTTATCACTATTTGTGGCCCTTCATGTCAAACGATGCAGGCGGCCAAACCCTGCAGAGTTCAGACAGACTGCAATTAGCAGAGTACCACCCAAATCTTTAGGGCCAAAAACCGAATTTGATTTATTGAAGAGAAAAGATTCAATGGGTGCCATCTGTTTCTGTGAGAGGAATCAGGCCAGTCTGAAGTGAAAGAATGAGAAGAAAAACAGAAACTGTCGTTCTCTCTGTAAATCAGCAGTGATGGGGGGGGGCGGGGGGTGGTGGGATTATGGACTGGGGGTAATCGTCGTGTCCACAGAGGGATTACACTGTGCTCTGCCGGCTGCAGACATCTCTTTTTGGGGGGTTTGGCAGATTGGAAACTGTGTGGCAGAAATCTATTTTTCATCAGATGCTGGGACGTCAGGGTGAGCGTGACAAACACACCGAGGCCCAGGACACACCGAGACATGCTACAGTACCAGGCAGCGTCACTGCATTCAAATCATTATTATCTAATATGAGGAGTCAAACCATGAAGCAGGACTGGGCCGTAATCCAGTATCACAGTTTGCTGTCCTTTAATGGGATCATATTAACATGTTTTAATTCTGATGATACATTACTGGTTTTATGCAAAGTGTAATTTAAAAGAAAACATGACACATTTGTATCACACGTGAGGAGATTAACTAACATTAACATACTGCTCATCCGTAGTGATCCAAGTGTCCTGAAGCCCCGACATAAGAAGTTCTTTGGAAAAACGTCATTTGAACTCTGTTTTTAGCCTCACTGTAGCCTGTAGCTCTGACTGCCTCTCTGTGCACTGCACTGACATGTGTGCGCTTGCGCGAGACCGTGAGACATGAACACCGCCTTCATGTGTGTCCACGTGCTTTCACTGGTCTCGCGCGCATGCGTGCACATATGAGCGCGGTGCCCAGAGAGGCAGTCAGAGCTACAGGCTACAATGAGGCTAAAAACAGAGCTCAAATGACTTTTCTCCAAACAACTTTTTATGTCGGGGCTTCAGGACACTTGGATCACTACGGACGAGCAGTATGGAGATATTTTGTGGTTTCAATTATGTGTTTTTGGACGTTTGAATCTGGGGCGCCGTCAGCCTCCATTAGGTGGAGTTGTGTTGCTACCTCCTCTCCCCTTGGATCTCTGCAAGTGATGTGAGGACTCTAAAACTTCACCTGAGCCTCCCTCGGCATGTGGGTGAGTAGAAAATGGCTGCATTTTCATTTTTGGGTGCACTATCCCTTAAAGGTTGCTTTGCAAACTCAGACACAACCTGCTGCCACGCTCTTGAAAGCTGGCACAGAAAAGGCACGAGAGTAGCTCCCAGCGCCTAACCTCGTGTTTTCCAGGTGGTTAAAGACGCAGCATGTGTACGGCCCCTAATTTCCAGGGCAGCCCTGTCTGGTTCATTTCTAAATAACTGTGTTTTTGAAAATATATTAATTTCAAAGAGAATAAATCCAACGGCAGATTACTGAATATTTTAAATATAACTGAATTTCGTTGAAGGCAGGTACCAGCCTTGGAATTTAGGGGCCGGCAGGTTGTGTATGTGGTTGCAACCCTAACAAGCATCATAGAGCTTGTTTACCTGAAATCCTGAGCACAGAGCTGATCTTCCTCCAGGAGCTGTTTATAAGTGTGTAGGCCTATCGTCTGTGGGACAGATGTAAAGCTCTGGGTAGGCCTGCACTAACATGATCAACGTCTCCGTGTTTATCAGACTGAATATTTACAGAAGAAGGGAAAGATATCTGTCGATACCTGACTGCTGAGCGCGGACACTTCCTGTGTCTGTCCTTTCAAATTAAAGTCCCACATGGTCCAGTGATATAGGTTTGGATTTATTCTGACAAGGAGCAGCTCCTGATAGAGTTTCCCGTTTGGTTGTTTGTTTTGTTGTTGTTGTTTTTTCTAAGACTAAGCGACCAATGAAATCCTGCCAACTGATGACCTTTCTGGACGACTAACATTTGGTCGACTGTTGGGGGGCAGCACTAGCCTCCAGCTGTGGCTATCATCAGCACGGAGGCATAAAAATTAGATTGTTCTTAAAGGAAACCAAACCAGTTTTTCTTCAAGGACCTGTCTCATTGTATCTTTTGTATATTTACTATTTTACTAGCTCTTCAGTACAGCAAAAGTATTTATCTGATTGCTTTCACAAAGAAAGGTAATTCAGTTCATCTTTTATATCAAAACGATGATTGAAATGGGTTGAACTGATTAACTGTCAGTTCAACCATCGAGCACCAACGACCACAAAGTCTGGAGCCTCACAAACACCTGACTGTGTGTAAATCTATCGAGCTTCAAGCAGTGGAGCAAACAACCACAAGAAACAGGATGAAGATGGGCAGAAAACAGGCCACTGAGTTCACACTGATGATCTCCACTCATCTATTAGTGATGAAGATGCTGAGAGGAGGAGGAGGAGGAACCTGAACTGGATGTTTGCAGGATGAACAGAAACTGAAGGAATCGAGCCGTCGCTGGAGAAATACCCTCCGTCCTGAACCAGAGAGGCTGCTGGAAATTCAACCCTGATATTAGCACAAATATATATATGAACTGTGTGTTCAACAGGCTGGCACCAAGAGGCAGTGATTACAAGACTGTAGTAAAGACGGGTTTCCTGTCAGGCGACGCAAAAGAGGCCAATTAATTGTTCTACTATATTCAGCTCCATTAATATTTCATCAGTGGACATTAGGTTTACATTATTTCCTTGATGACACGTGACAAGTTAAATGATTATTACATTACATCATAAATCTAGTGACTAGTATTGTTTGCACACTGATCTACACTCTCAGACAGCTCAAACAGTGCCAGACACTAAATCAGTCAATCAGGAGTCTCGAACAGATCGGACCACATTCCTGCCGCTCTGAGTCCATTAACCCTGCAGCAGCAGCAGCGTCTTGGTTTACTCTCGTCCCGTTAGCTGGCAGCGAGGTGAAAGATGCCGCTATCATCAAACACACCACACAAACCTGCAGGGTGACTTCTGTTCCACTACATCAAAAGATTAACTGACATGTTTTCTACTTAACAAATACACAACTTTAATAACTGGTTGTTCTGGACTCAGGAACGTGGCTGTGAACCAAATGTATGCAGGTAAACGTAGAGGCTCATCACCTCATGATCACATTAATAAAGCATATTTACACTTTGCCGGCACAGCACACAGACTGACTGACATGTCACACTAAACACTAATAAAGAGTCAACCCAGTGACTGAGTATCAGCAGAGCAGGAGCTCGTTAAGAGCTGTCAGTCTTGTTAACGCTGCAATTTAGCACACATTAACTGAATGTCATTAGCCCCTTCTACACTGCCTCTTAGGGATGGGTACTAAAACCTGATATTAAACGAGCCTCAGGGCTAAACTATCGAAGGTCGTAGTGCTGATAAGCTCCGATGTCATCAGTACTTTTACACATTTTGTTTTAATTCATTATCAGCCTGTTTGTGAAAAGCAGAAAGGCTGCGGCGGAAACATTAAGCACACACTAAACACACAGTAAACACACACTAAACACACAGTAAACATGGCTTCATAGAGACAGTTTCAAACACAATTCAGCTTCACTACAACTCGCAGCATTCACAGACAAACACTCAAGAGCTCTCACACTTTAGGACATTGAAAGTCATTGAGAGTCACAAAATTCTGCCAGAACACATTCTTCTTCTCTGAACAACCAAGTTCACATCAGCTCGTTTGTTTATCACAAAATAAATTAGGAAAAGCCGCCCAGGAGTTATAAAGAGCCTCATGTCTTCATCGTGTTTTGAGGTATGACGAAGAAACTGAAAAATCGTGGCGCCCAGTAGCTCAGCGGGCCCTTTGCTGCAGGTCGTCCCCTCACTCTCTCCTGCTTTCACACTTGAACTGTTCTATCAAATAAAGGCAGAGAGCCAAAAGAAATAATCTGAGAAGAAACTGAAGACATCATTTTTAAAAAGGGACACCCTAACCAATAAGCAACCAGCATGAAGACCGCATACACGTGTGAAGACTCGACTTGCTCCTCTAATCTTTTCCGGGGTGTTCCTGCCACTCGTCTCTGAAAAGCTGCCTTAAAGAAGTCATGGTCTTTGCGTCACGGCTGCCAGGCGGTCTAGATGCATATCTTGTACCTGCAACACGCAGGTTCAAGCCTGGACAGAGACCTCCACCCTCAGACTTGCTATTTGTTGCTGTACTTTTCAGTCGAATAGGACAAAGACAGAATTCCAGGTTTTTCCAGGATGCATGGGAGTTTCTGTTGTTTGAGGTGGCAGCTGATACTCAGACAGCTGCAGGTGGTGGAGACGCTGTGATAACCTTTGGATTAATCTTTTCACAGCGTGTTAGTGATGCAGAGACAGCTCAGCTGATGCAGACGCTACAGACCGTATGAGATATGTGGTAATTAGTATCAATAGTAACAATTAATATTATTATAACTATATTAATCACAATATCACTGGTACGCATAGTCTTCTGTTTCCATGTCACACAAGAGTAGAGAGTAGAGTCTCTGTACTGATGTGTGCTACCGACTGGTGCACTGTTTAGCACCAACAGGAAGTTCTCCATGAATACTCGGTTTAGTCTCATTTCACCTCTTCCAAATAGCAGAAGTGAGATTTACTGTGGAGCCCTGAAGGGGACACGAGAAAAGAAACGTTTCCACAGATGTTTCTCTGAACTTTCAAGCTGGTTTCAGATTTGCACCACATCATTTTCATGCTCACTAGATTCCATGTTTTCCTCAGGGGAATACGTGAATCCTTGATTTATGGCCAAAAACATATTTTGTGAGGTCACACTGACCATTGACCGTCATCCAAAATCTAATTAATTCCTTCTTGAGTCCAAGTGGACGTTTGTGCCAAAATGAGGAAATTCCCTCTAGGCTTTCTTGAGATACCACCTTCAAAAGAATGTGACAGACAAGCTCATCGTGACCTTTGTCCTTTTGGAGACAAAATTTCTTCACTTCATGATTTTTATCCTGTTGAAAATTTGTGTCAAGTTTTGTCATAATTTGCGTATGAATTCTTGAGTTTGGGCCAGAAACATTGTGAGGTCACACTGACCTTTGACCACAAAATTCTAATCAGTTCACCCTTCAGTCCAAGTGAATGATTGTGCCAAATTTGAAAGATTTCTTTGAGGTGCTCTTGAGATGTCACATTCACAAGGATGGGATGTGTGGACGGATGGACAACTTGAAAACACAATGCCTGCGACCACGGCTACCGCCAGTGCACCTGAGGTCTGACACCTTGAACTACTTCTGGCACACACACACACACACACACACACACACACACACACACACACACATCATCATCATCATCCTCCTCCTGCTGCCATATGAGCTCAGATTCTTCGTCTTCTCAGGATTTCAGCAGCTTCCTCCAGTTTTTCTTCCAGATGTTGCTGCTGCTGCTGCTGTTTGCATTGTGTGTGTGCCCCCGGACGGTTACACCAAAACACCATCACACTTTACGACCTCTCGCCCAGCTGCGACGGCTCAGACAAACACGAGGACACAGCTGCAGCCACGATGGCTGACTCTGTCCTGCAGATCTATAAAGGTGACGGGGTCGGAGAGGTCGGCAGGAGCTGTTGAACATGACAAGTTCACTGACATACTTTCTTCAGGACTTCAAGTTTGTCTTCAGGACATTAATACACAAGTTTGTCTTCAGGACTTTGAGACATAAGTTTGTCTTCGGGACTTTGAGACACAAGTTTGTCTTCAGGACATTAAGACACAAGTTTGTCTTCAGGACTTTGAGACACAAGTCTGTCTTCAGGACATTAAGACACAAGTTTGTCTTCGGGACTTTGAGACAGAAGGTTGTCTTCAGGACTTAGAGACACAAGTTTGTCTTCAGGACATTAAGACACAAGTTTGTCTTCAGGATGTTGAGACACAAGTTTGTCTTCAGGACTTTGAGACAGAAGTTTGTCTTCAGGACTTTGAGACAGAAGTTCGTCTTCAGGACTTTGAGACACAAGTTTGTCTTCGGGACATTAAGACAGTTTTTGAATTGAGGTGACATCGTACCGTAATGTAACTGCTGATTTTTGCACCTCGTACACAACCCGTCCTTCTCCTGCTGATGTCCTACGTTCTCCAACCACAAACCAGCTTCAAACCACACCTTCCCCACACTGATGGAAACTACAGTTTGTAGCGCTGCCCGGTTCCCTTACACTTACATTAGCAGTCTGCTGCACCCTCAGCAGTGTCATCAGGTGGGAACAGATGGGAACTAGAATCATTCACGGCCTCCCTGTCGAAACAGACTGTCTGATGGAAACATAAAGCTATAAAATACTCTCAACATAACGTACGCTCACTGTGTTTTAGATATTTTTAGGCGTGTAAAACATTTTTTGTTTCCGACCCCTCCACAGCAGAACATGCTTTGTCTCTGTGTCAGACTCCAGCCAGCTTCTCCAAACTGGGGGTGTCGACCAACATCTACTGTAGGTAATACGCTGACTATGGATAAATACCTCACACAGCCCCACTTAAAAATCTGATCTATCCCTTTAACCATTACATGTTTAGAAACATCATTAAAACGGAGCATACGGCATCATTACAAATGCATCTTACAGGCATCTGTCTTCCCTCTGATGTCATTTACACCTCATATATTGGATGGGAAATTAAAGCTTGAATGAGTTTGTTTTTCTGCCATGTTAAAACTGAGTCAGCCTTTATTTAGGCATCACGGCAGCTGAACTGAGGCCCTCACTTTTTCAACAACTTCTCAGCGTCTTGTTTTCCAGGAATTTGGGACCATCTTGTCAATTTTCCAGGACTTTCCAGAGCTCCAGCATTTTTCCAGGCTCTGTGTGTGTGTGTGTGTGTGTGTGAGTGTGTTTGTGTGTGTGACCATTTGTTAAGTGCACCAGAGAGAGGCGATCGTACCTATGAGAGCCTGGAAGAGGTTGCTCTGGAAGATGTCGATGACCCTCTGGATGGAGTGTCGGAGCTGCCGGTCCTCGGCGTGGTGCAGCTTGGCCCGGTACTCCTCCAGCAGCAGCAGGGCTCGCTGTGCGTCTGAAAGACAGGAGGAGGAAGCAAGCAGAGGTGAGGCGGGGATACAGCAGGGAGCAGTCTCTGCTGCTGGTTCACTCTGAGCCTCAGCGGCTAATGAGAACTGATCGGAGACACGAAGGCGGCAGAAAGCAGCTTCAGCTCTGCAGACCAACGTCACACTGGTCTGAATGAACAGCTGCTGCAATAATCTCTCTGTACATGTCATATTTTTAATAAACACAAGAAATTCAAGACTGCCAGAAGGTTTCAGGTCAGTATAGACGGAGTTTGAGGCCTTTAACAGATGAGTGTAAAGGTCAGTGTATCAGAGGGAAGCATCAGGTCAGATTTGGGTTTACAGAGCATCAAAACGTCTGATTCTGCAGCTCAAGAAACAAAACCTGACTCAACATTAACTACAGGAAATTAAATAAAATGCATATGTTGATTTCAAAGAGTAATAGAGGACATTTGAGTTTTTAAGGACCTGGAAAGAGAATCAGAAGTAGAGATGTAGATTAAGTTGGAACCAGTGGCCGAAATCAACTTTTTGATTCACCTACCAAGGGGACTAGTGGATGAAAAAAATCCACTGGCCGAGCATGTTTTCTACCGGCCAAAATTACAGTCATGAGCAAGAGCAGCAGCGAGGCAGCAAGTGATATATTTTCACTGCCCAAATTATACACACATGGGTCTGACTTCAGTATGTAATTAAGTAAATTCATGACGATCCCAGATTATTTTGGGGTAACTTGATTTGAGTTTTAAAATGTAGAAATGAACGGGACATTGTGATGATTTTAGTCTCTAATTATAAAAAATGCTGCAGTGAAGCACCACGTGAAGACAAATGTTCAACAAAGGAAAACCAAACAAACAGAAATTTTCTCACTTTAAACAACCATTGTTGCCATTCGAGTATAAAGCACTGAGTTTACAAGGCGCACCTGAATGCACCATAAAGTCCCTGTCACTGTGTGAGGGTGAAACCCGTCCCTGACACAGAGGACAGAAGCAGCACGACCAGAGACGAAAAACTCCAACATTTACATTTAAGTACAAACATTTACGCCAGTGTGGCGGCCAGCCCTCTGAGATTTACTTGCCAAACAGAAGATCTACCCCCATTTGGCGCTCAGCAGCTGTTAATTCAGACCCTGACTGGAACTGAGCATAATTTTTATTATAGATCAATCTGCTGATTATTTAGTCCATAAAATATCCGTCTCTGATCACGGAGCCAGAGGTGATTCTTCAAACAGACAAAACACATTAGATATTCAGTTTACTGTAATTAAAAAAAAAAGCTACAAGCGTCTGTTTCTGAAGAATGAAGCTGTAAATTGGGACCAAAACTAAACTGAAAGAACACAGAGGAAAGTTAATCAGTATCTGTTAAATACACGTCTGAGACTTCTGACTGACTTTCAAGACCCAATGCTACCAATTTAAGACTTTTAAGGACTTTAAGGAACATGCAGCAATGGGCACGTTGTTGCAAACCAGGGTCCCGTTTATACGACAACGATTTCAACCGAAAACTGTAAACTTGAGTTACATTTTGGCTGATTGTTTACACGATGGCGGCGCTCTGGGTGCCTGATAATGTTTTGAAAATGTGAGTGCAATTTTTTTGGAAACTGCACCTTCTCTGTTTTCATGTAAACTTCCAAGATGCAGTTCCTCTGAAAATGGAGACTTCGCACATGCTCATTACGGTTCCAGTCACGAGGCATGCGCGAGAAAGTCGACCATCACAACAACAATGGCGCACTCCCGAGCTCTGTTCGTGCTGCTCAGCCTGTTGGATTTATCAAAAGTATGGATTTACTGCAACAACTCCACCTCATGGTGAGTCCCGACAAACGTTCGTGCAGTTGCCATTTTGTGTTTATACATCACGGTTCTGTAGAAGGAAGCGCATGTGCGCAGGCACATGTTGTTTTATTGTCAGATAAGAAAATGACAATCGCAATCACACCACCAACTACTGGCTTGGCAGGTATACTACAGCGTTTATGGTCATTTTTGTGAATCAGTGTGCATGGAGGATGTTATCATAACGTTGTCATCTGAGCGCTGATCTTTTTTCAAAATGAAAATGAGAAACTATTCTGTGTTCAGCTGATTGTTTTCATGTAAACACGGCCTAATACTCTACTTTTACTGCCAGGGGTAGTATGAGCACGTCATCAGCATCAGCCGATATCGCCGTTAAAGTGAGTGTGTGTGTGTTTATAATGATTGTGTGAAAATTAACAGCAACCTTTTCCGATCCAGTTGGTTATGTCTGTGACACTGTGTAGGTAATCCACAGGGATCACAGTGACAAATAATTTCATTACACACAACAAAATTCCACAACTTTTCTAAAACTCTCAGTAATTGTTACTAATTCCATGACTTTTCCAGGCTTGGAAATTGAGGATGGGAAATTCTATGATTTAACAAGTTTTCCATGACCGTGGGAACCCTGTATGTCAGTGATACTCAACTGGCGCCCTGGGGGCCAAATCTGGCTGGGTGGCCCTCCAACCATTTTCTAATTGACAATAAAAATAAACTGATGAACTGTGAATTATTTTTGCAAAATAAAAGTGGTACTCAAGGAATCCCTGCACTCCAACAAAGGTCCTGGCCCAGCCCCTGATGTCCTCAAATCCTTAAAATGCCTCTGCACCTCTGCAAGCGCTGCAGGGAGCTGGAAGACTCGCAGCATTATCACATTTTATATCATGATAAATATCAATAAAGATCAATACAGGGAAGATAATAAGATTTTTTGCCATATCCCCCAGGCTGATCTTGGGCTGTTCAATCCACATATTTGCTCCACTGTGAACTTTTACTCAATAACGGCACTAATATTTTTGCACAATCAGCACAAAGCTGTACAGCTTATTCTGAAACAGCTATATATTTATTTGTCTTTTGTTAATATATGAAATAAAATATAAATGTTTTATCCAAAAATAAAAAAATAATACATTTTTTAAAGGGGGCAGGAACAGGAAATATGAAAGTTTTTTTAATCTATTCTCCAGCTCCTTTTGTCCTTTACAAGCTGAACAAAATTCAGCTGTTCATCAGCTCATAAAAGACAAAAAACAACCACACTTCCTCTCAACAACAACAACACAGTGGTATTAAAGTAGACATAAGATAAAATAAGTTAAAATAATTGCAGAAATAGAAACTAAATTTAAATATGTTAAAACTGAATTTTAAAAAATTCAATATTAAATAAGAACAGTAACAATACAATTACATACAGTCTATGCAGCAGAATACTGACGGTTTCCAGCATACTAAAATAATTGTAAATATAAACTCTTAGTGATGAAGATCCAAGTATCTTACTCATATTTTTATTGTACCTTTTCTCTTCTGTATTCATGTTCACGAGTGTTGCTTATTTTATTCCTCTTGATATGTTTAACGTGTGCTACAAAATCTCATTTATGTACAATATATCACAGCTAAATTGTGTGTCCCAGTGGAAGACCTGCAGTGATACTATGCGACTGAAATAATATTACTGTTCACTCACTACTGACACGTCTGAATGCTTTAGGGACTGTTCTTTATTTATCAGAGGAGAGGGCTGACTTTGTTTTTTCTCTCGACCCTCCACAAAGCTACAAATCTTTCTCCTTGAGCCTCCCTGAGTGACTTGGGGTAGATGTACGACCCTCCCTCAGCCATAACTAACCATATTCTTTATATTCACACCAAATGGGGACGCTGGAGCCAAAGCATCGAGCAAACAGCACCAGAATGAGAAACTCTCTCACTCACTCACACACACACACACACACACTACAGCGTGCACACAGCTGGCTTTAGCAACATGTACATATAACAACCGCTTTCCCAAATACACGTCCACCACAGTGACAAAATTAGCTGGTGAGACGGCCGTTTAAAAACTTTCCATTTGATGTTTGAAAGTTTAAAGTTGAAAATCAAACCTAGACTTGAAACTACTGACACATCGAGCCGACGGTCGGCCAGCAGCTGATGTTGGGCCGTCAGTGAGCATCTGTCGCCCTGTCGGTGTGGCGTGTTCATGAGCTTTTTTTTTTTTTTTTGGCCGGTTTGACATGTTGAATAAGGTCAGACTACTTTTCTCTCCAGCAGAAACGTTTCCTGATGGTTTGTGTTATTGTTCACTGGTGCACGGTTAATATGCTCCGACTGGGTTGTTAATGTGCTAACTGGCTAACTAGCATCGAGACGCTCTTCCTGTTTCCCCTTTCTGAATGATGAATACAGACAACCGCCGTCTGCTGCTGTGGAAAGTCATTCCCTCTCTTGCGTTGGCTCTTGGCCTCACCGTGGATATATCAAGAGAACTGGACACAGCGATGAACGCAGGACCTCGTTCGTTCCTGTGAAAGCTGCTCGGTGACACATGAAGCCACAATGGTTCAACTGCCTTGTATAAAATCACCCAGATGATCAGTGGACCATCAGTCCTCATCAGGGTCCATCAGTGGACTAGTCTCCTGCATGTTTCTGATATGAATGTAATGATTAAATGATCTATTTTGGTGGTTTGAGTTGAAGGTGTGAGAAAGAATAGTATCAGTAACATTGTTAACACTGTGCTACATTACAGAGAAATACAAAACCGTACTAATGAACCTTCATTAATATAGGCCTATATTTTATCTACAAGTGCACGTCACACACTGAGCGAGCCGCCTGTTAATGACGCTGTGGGCTAATGGGCATGTAGCTACTTCCATGTTTCACATGATACGTCATGTTTGTAGTCGACCAATGAAGATGAGTTTACATATCACCTTGGGTTCGTCCTTCACCTTCTCAAAATGATCCCACACTTTGGATTTCCTGCCCGACATGTTATTAACTAGCCTGTGGAATAACCGCAGGTACCAGCCCTGGAGATTAACCTGACTCCTGTCTGACTGCTGAGCGTGGACACTTCCTGTGTCTGTCCTTTCAAATTTAAGTCCCACACGGTCCAGTCATATAGGTTTGGATTTATTTTGACAAGATGCAGCTACTGATAGAGTTTCATGTTTGTTGCTTTTTTTTTCTGTGACTAAGTGACCAATTAAATCTTGCCAACTAATGACCTTCCTGGTCAGCTTAAGGCCCTGACACACCAAGCCGACGGTCGGCCGTCGACCAAAGTCGGGCCGTCAGTGAGCGTCTGTCGGCCTAGTTTTTGTGGTGTGTCCCGCACTTCACTCAGCTGCCCCACAGACCCGCTGCTTCTTCACACTTTAACCTGAATAACAAACCGGAGCTAGCTGGGAGCGGCTAGCGGAGCGTTAGCCGCAGCAAGACCGGAGGGAAGCACAGCCAGTTAGCCTCCGCTAGTCTCTGAGCTAGCCCCGGCTCTCCGTTTGGATCCAACCGGAGCACCGAGCCCTGGTTTGTTATTCAGGTTAAAGTGGGAAGAAGCAGCGGGTTTATCGGGCAGCTGAGTGAAGTGGAGCCTGAGGAGGAAACACCAGGACCGTCTGGATGTAATAGTCCGTGGAGGTGCTGCGGTGCTCGGCTGCACAGATAGGAAACCCCTCGGCTGACAGGATGTACCACTCTCTCACTCCGCTCTCTCTCACGCAGGCGCAGAACGTACGTGCTACTTGGCCGTCGGATGTAGTCCGTGTAGTGTGTTCAAATGCAACTGACACAGGGCAAAGTGAGGCGACGTGAGGCGACATAGACAACGCAACAGTCGTCTTTCGTCGCCGCTAGTTCTTTGATGTCGGTCTGGTGCGTCAGCACCTTTAGGTTTGGTCGATTGTCAGGGTGCAGCCCTGGTTGTTTGTGTTGAGCGGCTCTAACTGAGATAGAAAGAAGAGCCGAAACTAGCAGCCCGCCCCGGTGAAACCGGATGTGCGTTAGTGCCCTTGTGCACAGAGCCAGTGAAAAAAGCCACACAAAAATCCCAGCTATCCCTTTAAAGTTCTGTCCCTCCTCTCAGCCATAATAAAAATCACAAGTACCTGCCCAGTGTTTAAACAATGTGCCATGCCTTCCCCTCTGTGCACCACCTCCCTCCTCCTGACAAGTAACGAACAGTCCCTTAGGATTTTTTTAAGGATGCAAGTGTCAGTGCACAAGTTAATTAGTATCACAAATGAGTAAGAATATTTTTAAATATTTTTCCTAAAGTTAACCTACTTAAAGAACGCTGTTGAGTGTGTTGTAAATATTTTATTGATATTGGAGTTTATTTTTAGTTGCGCTCGTCTCCAGACAAGGTGCCCCATATACAACTTGGTTAGCAGCAGCGGCTAACCGGCTAGCCCCACTTTAACTCACTTTACCTGCCCGGCACGGCACGGCACGGCCCGGTGAGGCCGGGATAAGCCGTGCGGGCTGTGTTAATGTCGAGTTGTATCCGTGTTACTGTGTGTTTGTTCCAGTGTTTCTTTCCACGGAGCTGCAGTTTGAGTTTCTCCCAGCAGGCAGCGGTTAGCCGTGCTAGCTTGCTAGTTAATATGTTTAAGTGAGAGCGGCTTACCTTTCTTTCTGACTGGCATGGTCGGGTCTGGCTCGGCTCGGCTCGGTTTGGAGCTACTTGTGTGTTAGCCTCATACACTCCTCACACAGGACGGCTTTTTGTTTATTGATTATTCCGCCAGTTAAACCCCGCTGTCACCGCTCCAAGTCTGGAGAAAATCCCTCCACGACGACACCAAGTTGCCCTCCGAGCCAAAACACTCCGACAAACAAACTAACTGTCAGGGGACAAACTGACACGTCCAGCGAAAACAACAACGCCAAATCTCCGGGGGCCACTGCTGCAAAAACACGCAGCAGTCCCGGTTCAAAGTAGTGTCACAAGGAGCGAGCAGGATCCAGAGGGGGGAAAAAACAGCTCCGGATTCGTTACCGACTCTCCGTGCTGGACTTCCCCGCCAGAGAGGCTCCCTGCCCCGGCGTGCACCGCGCAGGCTGGCCGCTGGTGGCGACACACGGCTGCGTTAGGAAAAAAAAGTGGAAATGTAGCTCTGAGCGAGTGGGACCTGCCGAGTGCCAAACTCCCCGTGAAAGGCAGTTTCCAGAGCAGGCTGAGTGCCAGGCGGTGCATGCATGAGCTGACCGCTGTGCTGCTGCGGTGCAGGGAAGTGAGCAGCTCCGGAGCTTTGATGCTTATTCCAGATATTAAAAAAACAACTTCAAAGTGCAGCCTGGTGGCACACCGAAACTCAAGCCGTGCCAAACCGGGACTGATTTATCCCGCACTGGCACGCACACTTTATACGTCCCGGGCTATTATTCCCAGCACAGCCTGCATTCGTGTCAAACTTCTCTCAGTGTAAATCCCTCCTCTCCTCTCCTTTCCTTCCACTTCCTCTTTATTCCTCCTCTTTTCTTCTTCTTCTCCTCCTTCCTCCTCTTCCTCCTCCACCTCCCCAGGTCTACAAATTCCAAACTTTCCTCCAAAATGGCGTCTCACGGAGCTGCAAATGTGAACCATGTGATTTCCAAAAGCCTACCCCTCCAACCTGCCGCCCAATCATGCAGCTCACCTACAAGGACCGAGGAGGAGGAGGAGGAGGAGGAGGAGGGTCAGGGTGGAGGAAGGGACAAAAGTTTGGGATTGGGAGAAAGGGAAGGTGAAAGTCTGGGGAAGGAGAGAGGAAGAGGAGGGGACTGTAAGGTTTGAAGAGAGCAAAGAGAGGAGAAGAAAAACTCAAGGATGGAGAGGAGAGATGATGATGAAGAGGAGGAGGAGGATGTAAAAGATGAAGAGAAAAGCAGGTTAATTGTGATTAAAACGAATTATCTGCTGATTGTGAGCTACATATATCTGAGATACAAAAATCCCTATCCTTACCTACCTTAGCTGATAAACACAACTCAAAGACGGGCCTGATGGACGGCTCCCAGACCTCCTCAGAAATGAAGAGACTGAGGTGAAATTTATGTTTCTGCTTTTAATGACAGCAGAGCTACACCGTACCCTGACGTGCACCTCCCCACAAATGTAACTCCACAGTGTCACAGTGACACAGACCTCCTGTCTGTCTCTGTGAGCTGAAACCATTTCCCTCAGTGGAAACAAAGCTTTGATTTACTTTAATTTCACAGACAAGAAACAATAAATAGTGAAGACAATAAAGTCTCCACACACTGTGTGTGATTTATCCTGGCTGAAATATGAGCAGAGCAAATCTCTGCTAGCTGCGAGGCTAATTTATACAATGTAAAATGCCATAGGCTTGTGCTAATAACATTAGCATGTTGTATTTGTGGGGAAAATGTGTCCAGATAAAGACAAGTGTTTGTCTGTGAATGCTGCGAGTTATAGTGAAGCTGATTTGTGTTTGAAACTGTCTCTATGAAGCCATGTTTAATGTGTGTTTACTGTGTGTTTAATGTGTTTAATGTGTGTTTAGTGTGTGTTCAATGTGTTTAATGCGTATTTACTGCGTGTTTAATGTGTGTTTACTGTGTTTAGTGTGTGTTTAATGTGTTTAATGTGTGTTTACTGTGTTTAGTGTGTGTTCAGTGTGTGTTTAATGTGTTTAATGTGTGTTTACTGTGTTTAATGTGTGTTTAGTGTGTGTTTAATGTGTGTTTAATGTGTTTAATGTGTGCTTAGTGTGTGTTTAGTGTGTGTTTAATGTGTGTTTACTGCGTGTTTAATGTGTTTAATGTGTGTTTAGTGTGTGTTTAATGTGTTTAATGTGTGTTTACTGTGTGTTTAGTGTGTGTTTAATGTGTGTTTACTGTGTGTTTACTGTGTGTTTAGTGTGTGTTTACTGTGTGTTTAGTGTGTGTTTAATGTGTTTAATGTGTGTTTACTGTGTTTAATGTGTGTTTAATGTGTGTTTACTTTGTTTAATGTGTGTTTAGTGTGTGTTTAATGTGTTTAATGTGTGTTTACTGCGTGTTTAATGTGTGTTTAGTGTGTGTTTAATGTGTGTTTAGTGTGTGTTTAATGTGTTTAATGTGTGTTTACTGTGTGTTTAGTGTGTGTTTAATGTGTGTTTAGTTTGTGTTTAATGTGTGTTTAGTGTGTGTTTAGTGTGTGCTTAATGTGTGTTTACTGTGTGTTTAGTGTGTTTAGTGTGTATTTAATGTGTTTAGTGTATGTTTAATGTGTGTTTACTGTGTGTTTAATGTGTTTAATGTGTGTTTAGTGTTTAATGTGTGTTTACTGTGTGTTTAATGTGTTTAATGTGTTTACTGTATGTTTAGTGTTTAATGTGTGTTTGTTTAATGTGTGTTTACTGTGTGTTTAATGTGTTTACTGTATGTTTAGTGTGTTTAATGTGTTTAATGTGTGTTTACTGTGTGTTTAATGTTTAGTGTGTATTTAATGTGTTTAGTGTATGTTTAATGTGTGTTTATTGTGTGTTTAATGTGTTTACTGTATGTTTAGTGTGTTTAATGTGTTTAATGTGTGTTTAGTGTTTAATGTGTGTTTACTGTGTGTTTAATGTGTTTAATGTGTTTACTGTATGTTTAGTGTTTAATGTGTGTTTGTTTAATGTGTGTTTACTGTGTGTTTAATGTGTTTACTGTATGTTTAGTGTGTTTAATGTGTTTAATGTGTGTTTACTGTGTGTTTAATGTGTTTACTGTGTTTAGTGTGTGTTTAATGTGTGTTCAGTGTGTTTAGTGTGTGCTTAATGTATGTTTAATGTGTGTTTAGTGTGTGTGTTTAATGTGTGTTCAGTGTGTTTAATGTGTGTTTTGAATCAACTAAACTTTACAGCACTTCACAGAAACTCTGCTGCCAACTAGTGTGTTGGAAGTGTAACTGCAGAGTGACACAGACACACCACCACACAGGTACAAATGCTAACAGCAGCACAGGCCACAGGTGTTGGCTGCAGCGTAGCGTCTGCCTCACGAGTATAAATCTTGCTTTAAATATCATATCTCAGTGGAGGCCCGGCAGTCAATCTGCTTGAAAGCTCAAACACAATCCATAAACGCCCATTATAAATTACTGCAACATAAGTGGACAGTGACAATGTATGTAACTCCAAACATGTTAAATAAATTGAAGACATAAAGGGCACGCTGTCTCATTGCCTGTGGGACTGCCCAAATATCCAGATATTCTGGATAGAGGTTTTGGATATCTTTTAACATGTCGTAGGTGTTAAGTTGTCTGTACACCCTGAGCTGTGAATCCTTGGAAAATTTTCCGGTAAATTGTAAAGGCAGATAGGAAAGTGACACTCTTCTGTTTATTACAAGCAAAACTCACCGTAGCCAGATTCTGGAATCCTCTGTGAGACCAAGTTTACAAACCTGGCTGACCTGACTGTCACACTCTGTTGCCCGAGGAAAACTTACCTTTACATCAAGGGTACATATTCTACCTTTGACAAGATATGGGGTTGTTTTATGACATTTCTAGAGAGGGAGAGGGCTGTAGACATCTACCTGTCATGAATGAATGAATGACTTTATTTTAAAACAAAAATAATTAAAAAATAATAATAATAATAACATAAGAAAAAGAAACAAACAAGACAAAGATAACAGTGTCTGAAAAGGAGCAGGTAGAAGTAAAACATATGTGTCCCTACCCTTTTCTTACATTTCTTCGCTTAACTCATATTTTATTTCAACAAATTCCCAAATTTATTTACAACTATCTCCAGTCTGTTTACCACCCAAATTAATAAATAAGTAATAAACCCAGTTTATTTACAGTCCCAGTCCCACCCAGTGTTACAGAATAAATATGCACTCCCCTAACACAACCACTCCTCACCTATATATCTGCCAAAAATATATTTTCTGTACAGTTTTTTTTAAATTAATTTATATCCTTGCTTTGTTTGAACTCATCTCGCAGCACACTCTCTTCTTAGTCGTACGACGTACATTGTTTTTTAAAATTAAATTCTCCTTTTAAATCATAACCCCCCCCCCCCCCCCCACCAGAAATATTTTTTGAATGTTGCCCCGAAGTAGATTATTTCCCGCTTTAAACATGATTATTGCAGTTTTAAATTCGACCAGATCAAAAAATTTCAATGCATGTGACTTTAAAGACAGTGTGTAGATGTGTCCTGTCTTTAGAAGGATGTATAATGGTTGTAAGTTGCTTTTGAAAGTGTTGCCTCAGACTTCCACACAGTAAGTCATATATGGTGGTACGAGCGACGTAATTTATGGTCCAGTACGTGTTTTGTTTTGCTCTGACGTCACTGATCTGAGGTTTCCAGCAGATTTTGTCGTCTAAAATCACACCCAGAAATTTAGTTTTATAGACTCTTTCCACATCAACATTATCCATCATCACCTGAACATCTGTGTCTGTACTGCAGTTTCCAAACAACATAAATTTTCTGGACACCATGCATATATCATTGATAGAACAGTTTGGGACCTAATACTGACCCCTGTGGGACCCCCACAGTTAAATCTAAGCATGACATTTGTACAGATAGCTTTCTGCCTTACTGTTAATGTTATATTTCGCACCTTACTTGTTTTTATTTGTTGTTCTTGGATGAAACATTTGTAGTATATTAAAAAGCCAGTAAACACAGTTGTTTAAAATTGTGATTAAAAGATGAGGACTCTACCTGGAGAGCTCTAAACCTTAGTTTTTAAAGAGGAATCATTCATACAGTCACAAATGACTAATGTGGTGCTTCTTGTTTTATGGTGCTTTTACCTGTTACAGTCTGTTTCAGCTGTTTTGTCTGCATTTACTTGAGCTCCTTGTTCACGTATTCATTGTTAAATTTGTTCACTTGTTGCTATAAATGCTTCGGTGCGTGGCATTGTTTTATGTTTGTCCCTGTATGAATAAATATTAAATAGATGGATAGAAGTGAAGGAGAAGAGGTGAAAGATGGGTGAAGAGTATGAGGAGAAGGTGCAGAGAATAACTTAAGACTGGCCTCCACCCCGATCCTCAGCCCTTTATTAGTTCTGATTTACAGTGATGATGTGGCTTTGACATGGAGAGTTAATTTCATGTTTTTTGCTTACAATACCAAAATGATAGCTTCAAACAATAACTTAAACAGAACTCTAATAAAATGTGTAAATATCTGCTGTTTTTAAATAGTCTCAGCTGAATAAGATGGCTGTAAAAATAAAAAAATGTAACCTCATGATCTTTTGCAACAAAAAAAAGGATGAAACTAAAATATTCATAAACTCTTCAGACATTCTCTAAGTACCGTAAACACATTCCTCAGGAATTTTCGTAAATGCAATATTAAATTGGAAAAGCCACACTGAACGTGTGCCAGAGGTCCATGAAGACGCTTGGTGTATCCTCCTGCGACCCAAACTTTAGTTTCTCCTAGTTGTTCAGGATCAGTACTCAACTTAAATTTATTTATAAAGCACATTTAAAAACGATTCACGTCACCAAAGAGCTGTACAGAGGGAATACACACACGAGAGGCGACATAACTGTCAGGTACACAGCTCACATATTCAGAGACACAACACACACAGGCAGCATCAGAGAAAGCCACATCAACTCAAACACTTATGAGCCTGGACTTAAAGGATTCAGTGGAGGGGGCAGATCTGATTGGGAGGGGGCTGCTGTTCCACAGTGTGGAGGGAGACACAGCAAGGCCCAATACACCCCTTAACCCTACCACTTGCCCCTACCCCTCCATTTTGCGCGTTCACGCATAGGGGTAGGGATGTCCCGATTCTCATTGAGGCAGAGGGGAAGGGCGGAGTGCTAGGGCTACATGGCCCTCCAAATGGAGTTTTTTCAGAGGCACACTTCAAAGCGAGTGCTATGAGAAATCTCCCAGAATGCCTTGTGAATCAAGATGGCAGGGAAGGCTTCACAGGCAATGAAAGAAAACCATAAATTGTAAGTATTTTCTTCATAACTAAAGATTTAAAGACTATGATAACCATCAGAAATGTCGTTTCAATGTATTATATACATTTGTTCGAACAAACATAACAAAAAAAATATCGCTAGTTGTGAGGTTTCCCCGGCAACATACTCGTCGCGTCTTTTAATGATGTCACTGACGACTAATGATGATGTCTCTGGGTATGAAGGGTTGTCCCATTTCATAGGAGAATATTTCAACCCCTACCCCTTGTAACTCTGTTGCAAGTGGCAAGGGACACTTGAAAAAGAGGGGAAGGTATGAAAATGAGAAATGGGACTGGGAATTTGAGAATAATGACTCATTCTAATAATCGTGTTTGTGAAATATCAATTGCAGTTTGTAGATAAGGTAAATGGTTTCCAAACATGAAGGTTTATTTTAAGATACAAGAGTTGCAGGCGAGTTCTCCCAGATTTTTAAGATATCTTAAAACATGCACTCACATTCAACTTGGCAAAAAAAATTAATTATTTCTATTTACTATACTGTTGTTCATCAGATCATACATTTTTTTAAATCAGATATATGTCTTTAAAAAGTTATCCTCCGCATCAGCTTTTAGGTCACACTCAAAGAAATCTTGGACCTGGTCAGTACGTGTCAATTTGAGTGACATTTTGCAGGTAAAGCCCAGGGGCCCCCTCACACTTTGGGCCCCTGGGCCTGTGCCCAGTGGGTCCATTCAGTAATCCATCTATCCCTTTAAACCAATGCTTCACCCACAAAATGACTGTTTATGTATCATTAATCATTAATGCTGTGTTACCTCGAATCTTTGAAGAAAACTTTTTTCAGAAATGTCTCCACAGTAAACGGCAAACATATTGATTGAGGTCTTTGTTTAACAACAGCTACTACATGAAAACATCTGTTCTCACTCCTGATTAATCAATAAATCAATATGTTTGCTGTGGAGGCATAGCAGAGTTTATTCCACAGATTCAGGGTAACACAGCATAAATAGATTAACAGATAAACATCTGTGTTAAATCTCACAGTCAGATAAACACAAGCTGAACAACCGTCACAAACAAACCTTTTAGTTTTCTGGCCAATTCAGCAACCCACAGACAGTTACTGCTCACTGCCATGGGTGTGCACTTTGAGCTAACGTTAGCTGCTGCTAGCTGCTGAATGTGAGGCTACAGACCCTTTAAGGGCTGACGTCATGATGACATCATGTTCTCAGCTGGAGGTGCAGCTGATAGCATGACATCACGATGACATCATGTTATCACCTGGAGGTGCAGCTGCCTCTCCCCCACAGGGCTGTAGGCTCCATAGGAGTGTTAACATGTGTTTGTCTTGTTGTGTTATTGGGAGCCAGAATAGAAGGAGTCATGGCTCAAAACCAGCCGCCACTGCCCGTCAACAAAAACAAAGACAACTATGGTTAAATGTGATAAGACCAAAGGACTGGACGGAGGCCATCATCAAAAATGCTCACATGTGCAGCGCACACTTCATATCAGGTTAGGGAAAAAGTATTTCCTGTTGTAGGGATGAATAAGGTTATGTGTATTAAGGGTTATCATGTCCACCTCATCAGAAACTGGGGAGGGATTAAGAGGAAGATTGGATTTCTCTGCAACGCTAACTTTTTAGCACATTAGCTAAGGTTAGCTTCCATAGCAAAACAAACAAGTGTGGTCCTCCTTTGTAAGATTGGCTTCCTGTGACATCATCCATCCACTGAGTGAGAGCATACGGGTCGGCCAGTCTGGTCCCGTTGGTCAGTGTTTACTTCTTCAAGTAACACTGGCGGTCCCGGAGAGTGAGTGACCTGACATGGTGCGTTGGTAAATTCAGTCTGACGCTCTACACTAAAATGAGAGCCCTGTTGGTGGAAGAAACGCAGCGTTATATTTCTACGTGAATGAACCAACGGTTAAGTTAATCACACATTCACTCCGCTCGGCGCTCTGCTGCTCCGTCTCCACAGACAGAGTGTCCAGAGTGCGCTCTGCCACTCTGAGAGTGCGCTGCTCTGGATAACCCAACGCTACATTCAGACAGCGCTCCCAATTTATCAGCGCTCCAGTTTGTGTCAGAGTGCGCTCCCACACTCACAATGAGTGTTTCTGAACGCACCACTCACATCATCTTCCTCCATCGTCTAAAACAAGACAACACAACTTGTTAGCTAGCGCTAGCTAATGTCTGTGGAGAACTGTTTTGCCTCCAGCTAAGCCCCGCCCACCATCAAACGTCACTCTGTGTACTGACAGTAAAAGGGTGTATATGTGTGTGTGTGTGTGTGTATATATGTATATATATATATATATATTCCCCTAAAGCAGCAGTGTATAGAGTCATGAAAATGAGCTTCATCTTTTACCAGCTGCAATATGAAATTGATGATCACATGAATGCATCAATAATTATAATCCACTAACATGATTTAATTCTGCAGACTGAGTAATTTTTACTTTTAATATTTTAAGGATATTTTGATGCTCATACTTAGAGTATGGCATTGCCTCCTTTTTTAAAATTCTCTTCTGTTGGTTGACTTGGGTTATTTTTGCTTTTGTTTAGTGTTTTGTACATGCATGTGGAATTATGTTAATTCAGTAAAAAGTATTTCTACTCTGTGGTATTATTACTTTTACTGAAGTAAAAAATGTACTGCCTGGTTTTAACACCAAGTCTGACATCTCTGGAAAAATACAAACTAAACTACAATAAAACAAAGTGGCTGTTTATTTATTAGTTAATACCTAATGTGATTAAAAATATACAATCTTAGCTCAGTTTCTGTTCTTTTGGTGCAAAACGTGCAGTGGAACCATCTTGGAATAAAACACTCACAGATCAGAGTAACGTGAGATTTTTCCTGCTCTTCCCGTGTCAGCAACACGCTGTGAATGAAATATAAAAACATATTTCTCTCATCTACTGGAGAATATTTTGACCAGCTGTCACTGGCAGCACCTCTTGACCCAAGACACCTCTCTGTCCCGTTACATTTTAACCAAATTTCGATCCCGTCTGGCTCTCAGGAGGTAACTGATGGCGTGAGAGCAGAGCACATCTCTTCTTCTCTTCTTTAATACGACGAGCCTGAGACTCAAGGCGAGGCCATTCATTAAACATGACCGTCTAAAAATAAAGGCCTCCTCCTTTCACCGGAACTGCTCTCTTTAATCTGGGCCAGAGCTTCGAGTGGTTTGCATCAGCACATGAGACAGACGACATGAGAGACAAAGAGAGACAAAGAGGGGATGTTACACACAGGGAGGAAGAGAAGGAAGAGGAGGAGGAGGAGGAGGACGTTTCATCTTCATCGTGACCAAAGGATGGATTTGTGCAGCAGCGGGGGGTTCACTGCCTGACCTCTGACCCTTCTCTAAGCAACCAAAATCTCATTAGTCATGCAACAGGAAACTCTTTTTAATCAGTGCTCTGATTTAGGTGATTTATGATTGTAAATAATTTGTGATTCTACATAAATGTCGACAAAAAACTATAAAGTACCTCTTGTTAATTTTTTTATTGCATCCAACATGACGTGTTTCATTCGGAGGCTCCTGTTTACAAAAAAAACCATCTTATGTCACCACGGCATCTATAAGAGAAAATTGCCCTATTCAGTTGTGGGAAAGTGCTTTTAGCCCGCCAGCCTGCTCGTCAGAGGTTCACCAGAATGGAATAACGCTCCACTTCACATCAGGGAACTACTCGGTTGGTAACAACACATGTATTTGTATCGAACCGTTTGGTGCAAGGACTTTGTTACAAACCAAACAATTTGTTGAGCTATCCTGTCACATATGGAAAATAAAATCTACATCTTAAACAATGTTTAATATAATGTTCTCAACAAGGCAGCCGACGGGACGGGACAGGAAACATGCTGTCTGCCCCTCACACCTATAAAACCAGAACACTGCTGCAGTGAGACACATTGGGAGGACGCTACGCTAAGCTAAGCTAGCTCCTTACAAGATGGTTCGTTTTCGCCCTTCTGTGAAGAGAGCGTTGGAAAGCACTGATTTCTTTTTTGTTAACATGAAACATTCAGTGTTTTTTTTTTTTTTTTTTTAAATCTGTTTAAATCACCCGGTCTGTTAACTTAGTGCAGCAGGTGAGAGACACATGATGCTTCTTGCCTTTGAAATCAGAAGATGTCCAGCAGAAACCAGTGGGACCCAGGT
Organism: Cromileptes altivelis; assembly: GCA_013133815.1. Lineage (NCBI taxonomy): Eukaryota > Metazoa > Chordata > Actinopteri > Perciformes > Serranidae > Cromileptes > Cromileptes altivelis. The sequence continues at coordinate 40,430,172 of CM023144.1, read as the reverse complement.
ACACCCATCGACTGTCTTCATGGAAGGACTGCGGCCAAAAAGCCAAACCTCCGACGTGGAAACACAGGAAGTGGGGTGCGGAGAGATGGCAACAGGTGCTCTGGACTAATGAGTCAAAATGTGGAGGGCTGCAGGCGACAGTGACGCACGGTGAAGGTTCCTTTACAGGTTTGGGGCTGCACTTCTGCAGATGGATTTGGGGGTTTGGTCAGGATTAATGATGTCCTCAATGCTGAGAGATACAGGCAGATACTTCCCCATCATGCAGTTCCATCAGGGAGGTGCCAAATTCATTCTGCAGCAGGACAACGACCCCGAACATACAGCCAGTGTCATCAGGAACTATCTTCAGCGTCAAGAGCAACAAGGAGTCTCCCTGAGCTCAACGTCATCTGGTCTGTCTGGGATTACATGAAGAGACAGACGGATCTGAGGCAGCCGACATCCACAGAAGATCTGTGGTTACTTCTCCAAGATGTTTGGAACAACCTACCTGCAGAGTTCCTCCAAAAACTGTGTGCAGGTGCACCTGATGCTGTGTTGAAGGCAAATATCAATTTGATTTAGATTTCTCTTCTGTTCGCTCACTTTGCATTTTGTCATTGATAAAAATAAACAATACTTCACAGCATTTCTTCAAACCTGCCTGAAACTTGTCCACAGCACTGTATATATATTGTATTTCACTTCTATGGTGTATTCTATTTTACTGTGTATTTTATTTCTGTGCTGACGAGTTTTTATGTTTCAGTAAATGTGATGTTGTGTGATGTAAGTAAGAGCCAGACTGGTCGCATTAATGCTTATGACAAGTGTCTGAGCTGTATGCTGTGGTGTGTGTGTGTGTGTGTGTGTGTGTGTGTTGCAACATGTGTCACAGGCTCAGGCTGCCAAAGTCCAGATTTATGCCAAGATTAATTATGAGCATGTTGTCCAGATCAGGATGAAAACTGACATGACATGTGCAGTAATCACATTACAGCGTCAGACAGCAGCGTTCACACACTGCAGGTTCTGATGCAGATGGACGGATAAATCCTGCTCTCCACACGTTTGACACGCAGCGCTCTGAGCTGCAGCTGCTGCAGGTCTGAAGGCCTGCTTGTGTTTACGTCGAGGTGTTGTGGAGCGCTCACTCAGGGCTTAGATTTAACACCTGCAGGAACTGCCAAACGTGGGCAGAACCTGAAGGAATTTTAGGAAACATGCCACTGGAGTGTAGCAGTTTGGGTCGGGGTGGAAGAAGACAAAAACTGACAGCAGCCATCATTTGTTACGAACATACACATCAACCTTACCAAGCCTGGTTATATGGCTACTGTCTACACAATCAAGGCCACACATGTGACCTGTGTGTGACGTCTTCTGCTCTAATGAACCACTTGGAGCTGGTAGATGGTGATAACAGCCAGGTTTATTCACCTCATGGAAAACCCTTCGTAAGTCTGGATTAACTAGCAAAGAACAGCGGTGTTAAATGACCTCATGTGGACGACCTGCTCATGCTCTATCTCATGGAAAATCCTCCGCAGCTCTCTAAAATGGCTCACGCTGCCTGTTTATCTCAAAATTACAGCGTACAAGAGGTTTCATACACTGAACTGCTACCCTTTTTTTTTTTCATGATTAACTTTTACAAAAACATTCGTATTTTAACACATTTAAAAACACCAGAGTGAAAACAATCATAAAAAAAACTCCCTGTTCAACAAATTAAATCTAACCACGTTTGTGTTGCACAAGGAAATAAATGTAGAACGCAGAGTTTCACCAGATTGAGCTTGTTTTGAAAATGACTGCATGCATCTTAAGAGCAGAAACTGTACACGTCCTGTGAAAATGTCCTCAAAGAGACGATAATAAAGTCCCAGTGTCCTTCCTAATTAACAGCGTGTTGGTTTCTTAACGTTACTAAAGTTGATCAAATTTGTTGTCGTATCAAACTACTAACATTATTAAGCATAAATAAAGAAGTTTCAACCATAAAATGTGATCAGGTTTTGTCCACTTTTGTGTCAGGATGAGCTGACTGACTTGGCAAAGATGGCTGCCATTTTGTTTTTACATGGATTGGTGTATTGTGCTTTTAGTACCACTAGGTGGCACAAAAAAAAGTGTCCATGCGCAAAGACATGACAAATTTCTGGAGGATGAAATATAACGATGCTAGACGCGGAAGCATCCCGATATCTTAATTGTCATGCAGCCGCTTCTTTCACCTTCATCCACCCAATTCTAATGAGTTCATTGTTGAATCCAAGCAACTTTTTGTGCCAAATCTGAGCAAATTCGCTCAAGGCCTCAGACGTTCTTAAGAAACCATATTCACCAGAATGAGACACACAAGGTCACAGTGGCCTTTGACGTCTAACTACAAAAATCTGATGAGTTCATTGATGAGTCTAAGTGAAAGTGTTTGTGCCAAATTTGAACAAATTCGCTCACATTTACAAAAATGAGACAGACATGCTCAGAGTGACCTTTGACCTTTGATCATCAAAAAGAAAAAGGGATCGGCAAACGGAACAATCGACACAGATCGCAAGCTGGTTGGGGCACTCGGCGCTGCGCCAAGTCCAGTGTGGACCAAGCGTAAGTCACTCCACTGCTGCAATGACGGTGCACAGACACCAAGATGTGGAAGACCTGAAAACACTGACCAATGAGAGCCCACTGGGCTTTTACAGAGAGGTGTTTTAAAGAGACAGGCGCTAAAACACAGCGTGCCAGACAGAAGGTAAATCCAGGCGCTCCAGCACAGTGTGAGGAAAATAAAGTCTGTTTAGAACATGAAAGGATGCGAACATGTTCTAGTAGAAACCCAAAATAGGAGGATCGAGCAAAATGTCCTCACTTTCCAAAAATGTCCTCACTCTCAGGCTCTAACACTGGTCCTCAGAAAGACAGATGTACAACTGTACACACACACACACACACACACACACACACACACACACACAGAGTGGACACAGTCTTTGCATTGTCTCATCCGAACCACAATGGTACAACAGTGTGTCTTGACAAAAACTATTCCACCGAGTGTGTGTGTGTGTGTGTGTGTGTGTGTGTGTGTGTGTGTGTGTGTGTGTGTGCTGGCTCTACAGTTACAGAGGACGCTGTTAGGGCTGAGTGTGTGTTGTTAAATAAGCGTTCCCTCTGTCAGCTGACCTGCCGTCACACCGATGAATCAGCGTGTCGGAGCTTCAACAACGGAGCTTTTGTCGCCCAGAATCACGCCGTTGTTCCTCTCCTGCCCCGTCTCTCTGTTTCTCTGTCTCTCTGTCTCCAGTCCGGCCTGCAGATCGACGGCGAGCAGCGTCCGTTTATCGCACTGTCACCTGAATGCCACTAAACATGCGTCACACAGAGCAGAGACGGTCTGAAACAAAGGGGGTCAAATCTGTGGATTTGTTTCCTGAGCGTCATCTGAAATCAAACACAACGTTTATTCTGTCATCGTTAATTGATCGGTGAGTCAAGGTTATTCTGTCCTCGCCTGACAAGTCATTGCCAAACTAGACAGATCTGATAAAGACTTGAGGCCTGGATGAGTTCAGATTCTTTACTTAGATCCTTGTCCTTCCTGCTTCATTTGTTTCATTGATTCTCTTTTCTTCGTAAAACTGAAACACAATATACAAATAAAAATATGATTATTGCTTCCTTTTTGTTACAGGTATGTATACGTTCACTGGAGTAATTCTATTTTAACCACATTGTCAAACAAAACAATGTTAAAAACATTAAGGAAATTAAATACAGTGTTTCCAGGTGATAGGCGATATTGATTCAGTTCGAAGTGAATCTCTACAATAACCACTTCTTAATTATTTAATTAGCAAGGAAGCTATCTTATCAGGCTAACATAAATAAGCAAAAAATAGCTCTGCTGAACATAATTTAAGTCTTTGAAGGAAAAACTCAAAAAGGACACATTCATCATCCAGTTATCTTTCACATACTAGAAATACTCACAGGCACATAGTATATTCTCAAACTTCAAAATCCTGAACTGCACATTAGCTTCAGTCATGCAGCAACTAAAATGGAGACTGATGTAGTCACCTGAGGTGGAATTTATACTTACCCAACACTGTACCCTGACGTGCACCTCCCCAGAAATGTAACTCCACAGTGTCACAGTGACGCAGACCTCCTGTCTGTCTCCGTGAGCTGAAACCATTTCCCTCAGTGGAAACAAAGCTTTGATTTACTTTAATTTCACAGATAAGAAACAATAAATTGTGAAGACAATAAATAATTTATACAATGTAAAATGCCATAGGCTTGTGCTAATAATGTTAGCATGTCGTATTTGTTTGGAAAACGTGTTTAGTATCAGACAGTTGTTTTGTCAGTGAACCTCGTGAGTTGTAATGGAGCTGAACTGTGTAACGTTACCTTTGTTAAATGTTGCTGTTGTCCCTGGCTTCATATGAGTAGAGGAGAAGTCTGCTAGCTGCTAGGCTAATTTATACAATGTAAAATGCCATAGGCTTGTGCTAATAACGTTAGCATGTTGTATTTGTGGGGAAAATGTGTCCAGATAAAGACAAGTGTTTGTCTGTGAATGCTGCGAGTTATAGTGAAGCTGATTTGTGTTTGAAACATTTGAAAACATTTTGACCATTCAGTGACCACCTGAAAGGAATCATTTTCAGCTGGCAGGGCTTCTGCTTCGTCCTCTGAATCATTACTGTGCGTTCACACCAAACGCGATGGACGCGATGTCATCGCCCGTAACGCGAGTATCCCGTTGCACAAATGTCACCTTTTTGATCATCGCTTCATCGCTTCAATCGCGATGACGCAACCCTCCTCCCGCAATTTTCTTCACCTCCCGCTATTTTCTCGTCAACCATGGCTGAGTTAACTACCGTAGCTGCTCTTTATCTGTTGTGGACATCTGATTTGGATCGCAGACCCAAACGCCGACGTGTCTGGGTTCACAATATCCTCAAGAAACGCACACAGCTGGGTGAATATCATCACCTCCTGCAAGAGCTGCGTCTGGATGATGGTCGTTTCCAGCGGTACTTCAGGCTGACGCTGGCCCAGTTTGAGGACCTGTTGGCCCGTATCGGTGCGAGGATCTCCCGCCTGGACACCAATTACAGGTGTGCAGAGCGCCTGTCCATCTGTCTCCGGTTAGTTGCTTATAATTTCTTTATGAATGGTTGGATAGCAACGCTGATTGAATGTCGCGGCACAGCGTCACACGATGTCGCTTTAAAAGTTCAAATTTTTCCAACTTCAAGCGACACGCGATGAGGCGATGGACCCGTCATCCCCTCATCGCGTCGCTCTTATCGCCTGAAACGCATCGCCCGAAGCGACATTGCGTGTCATCGCGTCATTTACATTGATTTTGAATGGAAACTTGTGGCGTTCATCACGTCCATCACGTTTGGTGTGAACGCACAGTTAGAGGGCTCAAACATGTACGGCTGGATTAAATTTGTGGCAGCCATTGCTGAGCCAGGGAGCTGTCAATCAGAGTATTATCTGCCACATCCACTCTGTCCTGGCAAGTGGTCTAAACAGCAAAATGAGCTGGTTTTAAACCAGGTTTTCTAATAGTTATGAATGGTTATTTTCACTCAGACTTTTGTGGATGATTAATGAGACTTTGATATAATACATGCATTTTTACTATTTCAAGCAGGCTTTAACCCTATGGGCCTGAACGATGCACAGTGAATCCAAATTCACACCTGTTCTTCTCTATTGATTTTCTCTGCGACCGTTTGTCATAGCAAGAAGCTACCAATGCATAGCTCCCAATGTTTTCACAGCGAAAAAACCCTGATAAATTTACACTAAAATGATGTATAACAAAGCTTTCATACAGCTCACTCTTGGATGGATTACTTGCGAATGCAGGGTCGCACAGAAATGCCACACATATCACATGAAAGCGCAGGAGCAGAGCTTTCCAGTGATACCACACACATCATTGTGCTGTCATCCCATCATGCTATAAATACAGATCAAGTGTCTACAACATAAAAACCTGACGAATTTATTTACAACCCATTATACAGATCTTGTTATCAGTCACTTCATATAGTGAGGAATAATATTACTGTTTTTCTATGATCTTAGATGTAAATATTGCATGTTTCTTTCAGATAAAACACATTTTTGACTTGTGAATGAGTCAATGGAATTTCTTGCAATAATGAAAAAATACTGGCATCATGTCCGCCTGGCACAAACCACATGTTTTGGACAGCTGTGAAGTGACAGAATGTCCCACCATCATGGTTCTTATATTGCCAGATTCCAGAGAGTCTCCCCTCTTCATATATGGCAGAATATGTCAACTTCCAACTTGCTATGATGAGATACATGTAAAAATGTAAGAATTTAGGCACACAGATTTGTTTTTTTCATTGATATAAAAATTAATATAAAATACAGGCACATAGAAGAACATGTAATGATGGCAAATCTGGTTAGCCCAGATTGTCCTGAAAAAAACAAGATATAGCATGTGTATGTAGCCTTTATAATGACTGTGATATGAGCTTAAACGTAAAGGCAGGAAAAATACACCAAAAACACTGAGGGGCCAAAGCCATGTTTAATGTGTGTTTAATGTGTATTTTGAATCAACTAAACTTTACAGCACTTCACAGAAACTCTGCCGCTGACTAGTGTTTTGAAGGTGTAACTGCAGACACCACCGCACAAGTGTGCTCAACACTATCAAATCAACAAAAATTAAACAAATGGTACGGATGACCAAAACAGAGGTCAAAGGTCACAACAGGAGGTTTTTCATCTGGTGCTAAGGTGGTGTAACAAGAGGCTAAATGAGACGACAGAACGTCATCACGGCGAACACGACTTTACAGCCTCGCTGTGGTGGTGACGTTAAATCATGTTACCACAAAGTCGTTCATCTATCGTCTTACGTTAGCTTTTAACTTCTGGTGGTTGCATGAAGGCTTCAATATTCATAAAGTGGTGTCCATTAGTGAGGATTATCTTACTGAACAAAACGTGTAAGTATCATAAACATTAATTCACCAGTGTTTATTTTCTGCACTGAACCAAAATTCAACTGAAAAATACCCTTGGATGTTGGACGAGTGAACTGGTGAGAAGTTAACTTCTGTAACGTCATCCATGCAACGCTCTGTAACAACTGACCTGGAGGGTCCTGGAAGAGAAAACGAAGGTGCAGAAGGTAAAGAAGGCCACACTGACACATCAGAGGACAACAGACAACACTTGAGTCAGAATAACATTTATTTATTGTTCATCATTTAATGATTTCTCCATCTCTCAGTGGAGTGGAATAGTAGATAAAAATGTTAAAATCAAACACAGAGTAAAATATAATAACAATATAATGTAACTGAAATATATTTAAACCTTTATGTGAAACATCAACAAAGTTATTAGTGTCTGAGCCTCTGAGGCTTTCAGGTACTTTTCTTTCAGCTCCTTCATTTGTACTTCTGATTAAAATGTACTTTACTTTAAAATTTTTCTTATTCATTATTTATCATTTAATTTTTTCTTCATCACTCAGTAGGAGCCGCCTTATCACTGCAACATGGAATTCAGTACAGGTCAATATAATAACTTCATCATCATTATTCATTCTATTTTTTCAAAACTCAAAGAGTAAATAAGTAGGGGGTCGTCGGTGGCTTAGTGGTAGAGCAGGCGTCTCATGTACAAGGCTGTTGCCGCAGCGGCCCGGGTTCAACTCCAGGCTGTGGCCCTTTGCTGCATGTCACTCCCTCTCTCCCCCTTCACACTTAACTGTCCTGTCGATTAAAGGCTTAAAAATGCCCGAAGAAATATCTTAAAAAAAAAAAAAAAAAGAGTAAATAAGTACATAAAAACTTGAGATCATGATAGTCTTGTTCAAAAACCTTTAAAAGAAAGCGATGTGGTCATAATAGAAAAAAAAAAATCACTATCACATTTTCACTGCTCAGGTTTGTGGAGTTAATCAAGCTGCAGATTTTAACTATTACATCGGTGTCACTGGTGTTACTGGTGTCACTGGTGTCAGGAAGTTACTGGTTCCAGCACAAAATGTGGTCACGCTTCAACATTTATCACCACATGGTAAATCTGTGTTTTCCATTTTGGTAAACAGCAAATGGAAGTAAATCCTGCAGGAATATGTTTGTCCAAAAGAAAACTGAGAGCAGTCTCACTCTTTGTCTCAGGCACATATGATTGAGCTTTTCATGGTCAAAGTAATTTAAGTCTCGGTCTCTCAGTTCTGAGTCTGTCTAAAGACAGAACTCTCTGTCCTGTTTGTCTGTGTGGTATCTGTTCAGGTCTTGGCTGATATTGTTCTTGTCTTGATTGGCACTGATCTTGCTGTGTTCTTACTTGTGCCAGGTGGCGGTATAAGCCCCTCAGTCTTTGTTCATATTACAACCTGGGTTTCAAAAGTTATAAGTCAGAAGTTGTAACGCTGTGTATATATAAACAGAATGCAATGATTTACAAATCCTTTTGACCTATATTCATTTGAATATTGTCCCCAGACAAGATATTTAATGTTCAAACTGATGAACTTCATAGTTTTGTTTTTATTTCTTTGTAAATACACACTCATTCTGAATGTGATGGCTGCAACATGTTATAATAAAGTTGGTACAGGAGCAACAGAGGACTGGGAAAGTAGTGAAACACCTGTTTGGAACATCAGCAGGTAAACAGGTTAACTGGTAACAGATTGGAGTGTCATTATTGGGTATGAAAGAGGCGTCCTCGAAAGGCTCATTTGTTCACAAGCAGCGATGCCACAAGGTTCCCCGCTTTGTGACAAACTATGTGGGCAAATATTTCAACAGTTCGAGTTTTAGAAACTTAGAAACCTTTTTAGAAATTTCACATCCACAATGCACAATAGCACCGAAAGTTTCAGAGAATCTGCAGAAATCTCTGCATGTAAGAAGTAAGGCTGAAAACCAACATTAATGTCCGTGAACTTTGACCCCTCACACTGCTCTCCATTAAAAACCAACATGACTGTATAAAGGTATAAAGGATATTACTACACGGGCTCAGGGACACTTTGGAAAACCTCTGTCAGTTAACACATCACTGCATCAATGACAGTGACAATGACAGTTCAGACTCTACCATGCTCCGCCCACTTCTCTGAGCCCGAGCTCACCTGAGATGGACTGACACAAAATGGTCTGACCAGTCCATCATGGACCATCCAGACTGTTACCAGCTCAAAGTTCAAAGCCAGCATCTGTGATGGGATGGAGAGGTGCATCATGGGTAACTTCACATCTGTGAAGGCACTATGAATGCTGAAATGTACATACAGGTTTTGGAGCAACATATGCTGCCATGCAGACGACGTCTTTTTCAGGGACGTCCCATCTTATTCCAGCGAGACAATGAGACACATTTTGCGGGTGTCACAACAGCGTGTCTTCATAGTGACAGAGTGCAGGTACCAGACTGACCTGCCAGCAGTTCACACCTGTCTCCCACTGAACACGTGTGGAACATGATGAAGCATCGACCTCGGACTGTTGAGACACTGAAGTTGGATAAACTTCAACAGTTAGTGTCCTCAGTTCCCAAACACTTGCTGAGTGTTAGTCAAAGAAAAGGTGATGATGTCACACAGAGGTAAACATGCTCCTGTAGCAACTGTTTTGGAATGTAAGAACGCAGACATTAAATTCAGGATATATTTACAGAAAAACAATAAAGTTTATCAAATGAAAATTAAATATCTGGTCTTTGAACTGTATTCAACTGAGTATAGGCCAAAAAGAATTTGTAAATCTTTGCATTCTGTTTTTGTTAAGTTTTACAGTGTCACAACTTTTTTTTTGGCACTGGGGTCATAGAATCGGTCTTGGTCTCCTTTTGGCCTCGGTTGGCATATGGCTCAGTTTCTTCTTGGCCTAGAATCTTGCTCATTCTTTTCTTGGTTGGTTGGTATCTGTCTCTGCCTCGTCTCAGTCAGCACTACTGTTGATCTTGTGTTTTTCTTGGTTGTTATCAGTTGGTGTTGTCCTGGTTTTTGCTGGCGTCAGTGTCAGTATCATTGTAGTCTTGGTCTCTTGGTATTCGTCTCATTGTTGTCATGGCTGGTACTGGAACGCTTGAAATCAGTAGGTTGACTCTGGGGGAGTTTCTCTCCTCTGTCGACTTCAGCCATGAACTCAGCTTTTTCTCTCATGGCTATCAGGGACTGAACTCGTTGCTTCCAGCCTGGCTTGGCCTCAGATTCCTCTGCCTCAATAAGCATGTCAATGTACTCTGAAGTGGAGAGAGGATCTGGCTTCAGTGCTATCTCTTTAAGTCTGTTTAGACACCGAGCAGATGTCTCCATAAATTTCACCGCCTCAGTGTGCACATTATTATATTCGGCCCTCAGTTGTTCAATCAATGCCTGAACAGGTGCCTTTGCCTGTGGAGCTTTTAGGTACTTCTTCTTCAGCTCTTTTACTGTTCGTTTTTCTGTAACCTCCCTATACTCCCATTTGTACTTCTGATTAAAATGTACATCCCAGTTACATTTGCCTGGACACTCAGTACAGTTCCCATCTGGTCCCATTGCAGAACACTCTTCTTTATCTGCATCATTGGGTCTTGAACAGGGATAGTGACAGGTGAAACGACATTCCTGACAGTTGGTTACGTAATTTCCAGAACCAGAAATATCTTCTTTGAAGGGCTTTATGACAGTGACTTCAAACTCAAAGTTAAGTCGTCTGTCGATCTGTGCCTCATGCTCTTTCAGTGTTTCAGTTGTTTCTTCTATCTCCTTCAGCTTGGCGAACCCAACTTTAACCTGCTTCTGCAAATTTTCATATGAATTCTGGAGCTGCTTTCTTTCTCTGAGGTCCCCTTCTGTCATCCTCAAGCTTTTGGTTTTCATGATATTCAACGCAGCAAAGAACGTCTTCATGCTTTCTATCTCCTCATTCCAACACGCTGGATCAAATCTCTTATCTTCATCTTCATGTTTGTCATCCCCACTCATGCTATCTGCTGCAGATGATTGGTTCTGTGCAAACCACACTGCATTATCGAATCTGAAGTGAGTTTGCAGCTCGTCTTCTATTTCAGGACACCTGAAACCTGAATATTGGAGTGCCTTTTGAATGCCCCAATCTGAGCTAAAGAAACATGTATCACTTGTAACTGTTATCAGAACCCGAATGTTCTCTGCCACATCGTCGCCAAAGAATGAAAGCACAGCAGCATACCCTTCTTTCAGGAATGATGGGAGGTTGGTAAAAAAATTAAGAGAAACAAAACACAAAGCATCTATTTCACTAACACCGTGCTCAGCAGATAAGAGATTATGCAGCTTCTCTGTTATCTCTTCGATTTCTTTTGTGTCATAGGAAAACTCATGTACGTCAACAATGGTCAGTGAGTGCTCTATTTTAAACCCCTCCTGGTGGTTGATTTTGTACACAGTGACTTCAGAGGTCTGGCTTTCAGCTTGTGATCTCGGCTGATCCTCATCAATCAGTTTGAATCTGAAATTGTCCTCCCAGTCTACACCAACAATGTAGTTGATCATTCCATTGATCAGAGTGGACTTTCCGGATCCGGTCTCTCCAAGAAGTAAAACAGTGCGATTTTGCCTCATGCTTTCTTTGCCAAAAGTGAATCTTCGGCATCCATCTATGTCCATATCTCCTTCATCCAGAGGCAGTTTGTAAACTGAGGGAGATTCAGAACTTATCTTAACACTTGTACGTTTGAGGGATTCTTTGAGAGTACATGTTAATGTACAGACAGTAACAGTGATGCTTTCTTTGCTTCTGCCAGCTTCACCACAATCACATCTGACCCTGACAACATATTCTGTCTCTGGCTGAAGACCTGAAATGATCACCCTCTCAGCTCCTGCCGTCTTTTGGCTCCATTGGAGATCTTCCTCTTTCACCCCATAGTCTGGTTTGGCGTACTCCACAATGTAGCTCAAAATGTGGACATTCTGTCCAACCTCAGCAGGTTTCTCCCAGCTGACTGATATCTCACTTGAGGTTGGTTCAACTTGAGGTTTCCCAGGAGGGCTGCAGGGTAAGGTTTTAATGGAACCACTGACTTCATTGGCTGGTCCAACACCTGCTGAGGTCACTGCTCTGCACCTGAACATGTACTCTGTGTTAGGACTCAGATCACTCACTGTGACTTCTTCAGCTTCTGATGCTGTCTTCTGTTTCCATCCATCGTCTCCACTGACACAGTACTCAACAGAGTAGGAGGTGATGTTCTCTGCTCGAAACTTTGGTGGAGAAATCTTCAGTGTCACGCTCTTGTAGTTTGTTTCAGTGACTGTCACTGTTTCAGGCTTTGAAGGCGGCTCAAAGTTCTCACTGACTGAAAAGCCGTCTTCATAAAGGTAAATGCTTGAACCTTTGTGTGTCTCATTTGCTGAACCAACTGTCAAGAACTTTACGTTCTTGTTCTCCTTGTTGGCCTCTGCAAAGTCACTGAAGAGCTTTGCTTTATGCCTCATTGCATCTGGTACTTTGTTTGAAAGGTACCATAGTTCCTTCTCTACATCACGAGTATATGGATCTCGAGGTTCGTCTGGTTTTGGTTTTTCTGTTAAGTAGTTTGATAAAGCTGAGAGGAAGGGTTCGACATATTCCAGTGAGGTGAAAACAAAACACACTGCATGCTATGCACTGTGAGTTTCTTTGTACAGGTCTGTTTGAGAGGAGACAATCTTGGTGTTTTTCATCATGTTGGTGAAAGACATTAATGTGTAGATTTCTTTCTCTTTACAGTCCATCCACTCGTTCAGGTCTTTGCTGTTGAAAGGAGAAGAATGTCTCTTCTTCAGGATCTCTGCGAGCTCAGCCTCCTCTTCTCCTCCTCCTCGGATTGATGGAAGTTTCTTTGCCAAGGTTCGTTGGAATTCCAGCTTGAACTCTGAGCACATTTCTTTAAAAGTTTTAATCTTCTTGCCGATCTGTGAGAACTGCTGTGCAGTGGTGGTTCTCAGTGCATCATTGCACCTCATTTCCAGCTCGCTGAAGTCCTCCAGGACACTCTGTGATTCATGAACTAATCTGATACTTATCTGACGCACGAGTTTTGCAGCAGAAGAATCTAAACTCGTCAGTGGCAACAGCCAGACCTTCACTGGTACGGCATTTTCTCCGTTGGCTCCCAACAATTTTGGCAGACTTTGGTAGACCTCTACCGCATCCTGAAAGGGTGTAGGAGGCTTCTGAAGGGAAAAGTCTCCAAAGAATCTGCAGGAGAATTTCTCAACATTTTCTCTGTCCTTGTCTTCCATTTTCAGTGAACCTTCACCCTCTATTGCAATTTTGGGAATCTTCTTGATCATCACCTTCAAGTTGCCCTCAATGTCTTGATGATCTTCCTTTTCGGACACTTCACGGTCAAAGACAAAGAAGGCTTGTGCCCCATAAAGAATAGCTGTGACTACATGTGTTGCTAATCCTTTATCAAAGACATACGGATGCTTCACATTGTCTCTTCCAAGATGGTTCATGGACAGTTCCTGAACCTTTGTGGTAGCTTTGTACTTCAGTGTTACTCTGGCCTGATTTTTGGAAGTCTTACTATCGTTCAGGTATTTGGCCGATCCTCCAACCTCCACCAGTCCACTTAAGAAACTTGCCTTCAGGGATGCTTCAACATTTAGTGCTGATGATTTATCTGCAATTGATTCAGATGCAACTATCTCAAAATCATTATAGCTCTGTGGTCTTTCTCCAATATGATTTCTCAGGTCATCATGGTCCCACAATGTCATTCCTAAAAAGGAAGAAGCAAAAATCAAGTTCAGCTTCCAGAACCAGCCTGACAGGAGAATTTGTTACTACATCCTACAACACAGATAATGCCAGCCTTACACCAAACAATTTTTCCAGGACTTTACTCTGTCAGACCAATTTCCAGTGATGGAATAAAATCATGAGTTTTCCTCAGTTGGCGTGCGTGTTCGTGATCTTGATCGTTTGGTGTAAGGTGGTGATAAAACTCAGTACGAGCTGTGTGAAGTCAAATCTTTTTCTGGCCTTGACATTCCATCAACATTAAACATGTTTAATATTATTGTAAGTTTTTAAACTTGGCTCATGGAAATAGTGAAGTTCAATGACACGAACACTGTCAACAACCCAGTGTTAATTTCACTGATGACAATTTTTCATCAACAACCTTTTTTCCGTCACGAAAACGAGACAATGACAAGCAGAAAATACGTCATGATAATAAAAACTAAGACGAAGTCTGTGTTTCATTTTGTTGATGAGATGAGACATGACGAAAATGTTAGTGTAACAACCAATTACTGCTCTCTCTGCTGCACCAAACAGGAAGCAGCAAACTGGGTACACCATAAAAATGGAGGGGACTCCAGGGAGGTGATGGAACATAAACAAGTCTGGGTTCTCTTGGACTGTGGAAAAGGAGAACAAACTGGTGGAGTTGTGGAGTGAACATGAGTCAGTGTTAAATTCAGTGTGTATCCGGTCCACCAATCAGCACTAAGTTTAATGAGAAATCTTCCTCTAATTTCCACGGTCTCCTCCCACTAAACTAACCCAGCAACGGGGCTGCAACTAACGATTATTTTCATTGTCGACTAATCTGTCCTCCTCCGAGAACCGTCAGCTTATCATGGTGGAGGAGTTTGAGTGCCCTAATGACCCTAGGAGCTATGCTGTCAGGGGCATTTTGGCAGATTGGTTCTGGGCGAAGGGTCAGGCGAAGAACGGTTCAAAAGACCCTTCGTGATGATTACAAACAAGGACACGTGTACCCGGCCCGGAGGGTTACCGGGGCCCCGCCCTGGAGCCAGGCCTGGGGTTGGGGCCCGTGGGCGAGCGCCTGGTGGTCGGGCCTTCGCCCATGGGGTCCGGCCGGGCCCAGCCCGAACCGGCTACATGGGCTCATCCCCCTGCAGGCCCACCACCCGCAGAGGGATCCAGAAGGGTTCGGTGCAATGTGGATTGGGCAGCAGACCAAGACGGGGGCCTTAGCGGTCTGATCCTCGGTTACAGAAGTTGGCTCTTGGGACATGGAATGTCACCTCTCTGGCGGGGAAGGAGCCGGAGCTTGTGGAAGAGGTTGAGCGTTACCGGCTAGATATAGTCGGCCTCACCTCGACACGTAGTTCTGGCTCTGGAACCCGAGTCCTTGAGAGGGGTTGGACTCTCTCCTTCGCTGGAGTTGCTCCGGGTGAGAGGCGGAGGGCCGGGGTGGGCTTTCTGATAGCCCCCAGACTCTCTGCCTGTACGTTGGGGTTTACCCCGGTAGACGAAAGGGTTGCTTCCCTGCGCCTTCGGGTCGGGGAATGGGTCCTGACTGTTGTCTGTGCTTATGCACCCAACAACAGTTCAGAGTACCCGCCCTTTTTGGAGTCCCTGGGACAGGTGCTGGACAGTGCCGAGTGGTGTTCAGTTATTGGACTTCTGTGCGGGTCACAGTTTGGCCATAACTTATGTTCAAACATAAGGACCGCGTCCCGAGGGCAGAGGGGGACATTGAGTCCGAATGGGCCTTGTTCCGCTCTGCCATTGTTGAGGCGGTGGTTGTGAGCTGTGGCCGCAAGGCCGCCGGGGCCAGTCGCGGCAGTAATCCCCGTACCCGCTGGTGGACACCACAGGTGAGGGGAGCCGTCAGGCTGAAGAAGGAGGCCTGCAGGGCATGGTTGGTCTGTGGGTCTCCAGAAGCAGCTGACGGGTACCGGCGGGCCAAGTGGAGCGCAGCGGCGGCAGTCATGGAGGCAAAAACTCGGGCGTGGGAGGAGTTCGGTGAGGCCATGGAGGAAGACTATCGATCGGCTCCAAAGAGGTTCTGGCAAACCGTCCGGCGCCTCAGGGGGGGAAGGCGGCAACTTGCTCACACTGTTTACAGTGGGGGCGGGGAGCTGCTGACGTCAACTGGGGACATTTTCGGGCGGTGGAAGGAATACTTTGAGGAGCTCCTCAATCCCACCAACACGTATTCCAGTGAGGAAACAGAGACGGGGGTCTCAGGGGTGGGTTGTCCAATTTCTGGGGCAGAAGTCGCCGAGGTAGTGAAACAACTCCGAGGCGGCGGAGCCCCGGGGGTGGATGAGATTCGTCCCGGATATCTCAAGGCTCTGGATGTTGTAGGGCTGTCCTGGCTGACACGCCTCTGCAACATTGCGTGGACATCGGGGGCATCGCCTCTGGAGTGGCAGACCGGGGTGGTGGTCCCCATTTTCAAGAAAGGGGACCAGAGGGTGTGTTCCAACTACAGGGGGATCACACTCCTCAACCTACCCGGTAAGGTCTACGCCAGGGTACTGGAGAAGAGGGTCCGGTCGATAGTTGAACCTCGGATCGAGGAGGAGCAATGTGGTTTTCGTCCCGGACGCGGAACCGTGGACCAGCTCTTTACCCTCGCCAGGGTGCTGGAGGGGGCATGGGAGTTCGCCCAACCAGTCCACATGTGTTTTGTGGATTTGGAGAAGGCTTACGACCGTGTCCCCAGGGGCATCCTGTGGGGGGTGCTCCGGGAGTATGGGGTTGGTGGCCCCTTGCTAAGGGCCATCCAGTCCCTGTACCAAAGGAGCATGAGTCTGGTTCGCGTGGCTGGCAGTAAGTTGGACCTGTTCCCGGTGAGGGTTGGTCTCCACCAGAGCTGCCCTTTGTCACTGGTTCTGTTCATAACTTTTATGGACCCAGATAAGCGGAGGACGACGAGTACGAGTACGAATACGACTAATCTGTCGATTATTTCTTCGATTAGTCGACAAATCATTTCATCAAAAAATGTGTTAAAATGTTGAAAAATGTCGATCTGTCTCTCCCAAACCTCAAAATTATGTCTTGCTTCGTACTCACGCCAAAGGATTTAGTTCACCATCATGGGAGAGTGTGTAAAGCTGCCAATATTTGAACGTAAGAAGCTCCAATAAGAGTATTTTGGGTACTTTATAGGACTTTTCTATGAAAATGAGTCAAACCGATTAGTCTACTACTAAAATAGTCACTGATTATTTTAATAGTCAGTGAGTCGTTTAATGACTTCCTGTTAGACTTTATTTTGGCGGTCCCCTTTTCCTTCTGATCTTATGGGACTTTTATTTTGACGCCTTCTGCTGCCAGAAACAGGATATTGAGGCAGAAACGTTTGAGAACAAAGGAGGGAAGACGTGTAACTTTGCTCTGCAATTATCAAGCTCTTGTTCCCTGTACAGTTAGGCGCCCGGCTGGAATGGGAACAAGGTACTGTCATTTAACGCTTCATGATTTTTGTGTGGTGACGTGTTTTAATTGACTCGACAGTAAGTGAATGTTTAAATTTAAATATATCGCTGTTGCAGCAGTCATTTTAAAAATAGCTGTGGGCTAATCAAATATTGGTAACGTTGCTGTGATACTGGCTTTCTTGTTTCATGTGTGTTTAAAGGTTGATATTGTAATTTATACTCATATATGTATTTGATACAGTATCTATGGATTACGGTTATGTTTGCACATGGGTAGGAGCTAATGTAATTTATTTGTGGGTGCTTTGTAGCTCTTACGATGTTTTCTGGAGAAAAGGTGTTTTGAAGAAAAAAGCTAAAGACTGTGTTCAGATAAAATGGATGACAGCTGAACATAATTAAAGACTTTTGAAAACATCAGCATACTTCACCATTGTCTGGCCATATTTGTCACTTATCTGATGATAGCGATGTGCTTTCTGACGCAAGCGTGTTGAAGTCTGAAGTTGTTAAATTGAAGTTGGGAGAGTTCTCATCATCATGTTTGGACATTACTCGTAGTGTCCCCCAGGGCTCAGTATTGGGCCCTACATTGTTTGTCCTTTACATTATTAACATATGTAAAGTATCCAATGGTTGATAGAAGTACTTTCTGTTCTAGAGAGAATTTGCCTCAACTTTGGCATGATATATATCAGGGTTATCAAGACGCAGGTAGTGTTTCTGTCAGTAGTAGTCACTTAAACTTTATGCACGACTACAAAGGTCACAGTATGCGTCATCTAACGTTGTTATTTGGCCCGTCTATATTTTCTGTTTCATAACTGAATATTTAAACATTTATGAGACAAGGTTTTGTTATTTATTTTTGGGTTATTTAAGTGTTACACTGATCGAGAAACAAAAAGAAGAGTCCGTAAAATAATCGATAAATTAGTCGTTAGATTAGTCGACTAACTGAAAAAATAATCGTCAGATTAATTGATAAATAAAATATCATTTGGTGCAGCCATTTGTTTAATTTGCACTCCCCCATGTTGTCCAGGGTACAGTGACAGCTAGCTAGCAGACAGTGGATCCTCTGCTCTGAGTGTCCCGGCCAGAAACTAAATATGAGTGTTGTTGGTTCCTGATCTGTGTGATGTTAATACGGGAAACATTTGGTTAATTATTTAAAAAATAAAAAAGATGTTCCCAGTTATTTAGCATTTTTAAGACTGTTGGCTTGGCTGATCTAAAGATCTGAGATGATGAATACTGAATTTTGGTTGTGTTGCATTAAGCATCTTTACATGTGAATCCTCACCAGGGACAAGTGAGTCTTTGCGGCAGTCGTACAACATCCCGAGGCTGAAAGGCCGACCGAGCGCCGCCACCTCCATCGTCCCGCTGGCCTCAGAGTCCATCGCTCAGTCTGAACTGGACACTTCTCTGACTCCTCCTCTGTTTGTCTGCCAGATGTTTAAAGAACATTTGGTAATATGTCCAACCACCCTCACATTTTCACTTTAATTTGACATTTTTCACTCACTGACACACATCATTTTACAGACTTCCATTTAAAATGACCATATACTTATACACATATGTCCATACATACATACATCCATAGAACACACTGGCCCTGACAATAATCCCCTGACAAATAAAACAAAGGTATTAAAATTATTTTTTAAAATATTTTTGGCATTTGGTGTTTTTCATTGACATTCTTCTCAATTTCTCTTCATGTCACTTCTTTTCAGCATCAGTTTTTTAATGATACTACCTTTTTTTTCATTTTCTGTCACCATTTTGTCATGAAAAAAAGACAAAAGAGAAATAAAGAGCAAAAGCGAAAACATTTGAATGCAAAACAGAAATCAAAATAAAATAAAATCATTTAAATGCTTGTGTTTGAATTTTCAGTTATGTTTTTTCAGTGCCAGTGTTTCCTTGTTCAGTGCCAAATTTTATTTTTCAATGTCAAATTTTACTTTTTAAATGTCATATTTTCTATTACAATGTTAAAATGTTAATTTTTCAATGTCAAATTTTACTTTTTCAATGTCAAACTTTAATTTTCCAATGTAAAACTTACTTTTTTAATGTGAAATTTTGTTTTTCAATTTCAATTTTTAATTTCTCAAAGTCAAACTTTACTGTTTCAACATCAGATTTTATTTTTCAATGTCAGGTTTTACTTTTTGAATGTCAGAAACTACTTTTCAATTTAAAATTGTACTTTTTAATGTTAAATTTTACCTTTTCAATGCCAGATTTTGTTTTTTTCATGTCAATTTTTAATTTCTCATAGTCAAATGTTATTAATAAATGTCAAGTTTTAATTTAACTTTTTCAGTGCCAAAACTTACTGTCAAATCTGTCAGTTGGTTGATTTCACTTGTGTTTTTAACACTGCTGTTTCTTGTGTCTTGATTTGTTTTGCTGTGTCTACATGGGTGTCATTCTGCCCCTGAAAGGTCATGTTGACTGCTGAACTTTTATTTAACCTTTGACCTTTACACCTCTGATAAATCACCACAGTAACACTTCATGTGATTGGCTGCAGTCAGGATCTAAACCTGTGATATGCTTCCCTCTGGCGGCTGATACAACACACTGCTTCAGCTGCTCCAACAGTTTCATATGACACACAGGAGGGTGTTTCCTCTCAGAGTCATTTCACTGTTAGGTGACACAGAACAAACTGAAAGTCCTTTGGTCCAAAGCTCTTTTGTATGTTGTTGTCAGCTTAATGTCAGAGAGGTGATTTTTCTGTTAGATTTCAGTTGATCAGTTACTTAGTTTAAGTTTCTGTTACCGGTTTGTTTTTTACTGTGTCAACAGCTACATATGTGGTATAAAAAAGTCAAGCAGTAAACCAGAACAACAGGAAGCAGGTTGGAACAAGAGGGTCAATGAGCTAAAGCTGAGGCTGTTATTTGCTACAGAAGCATTGTGTGTTCACACATGTATTTTCTACTTCCTTTGATTGACTCTGAACTTTAGGAACTGAGACTGTTAATCCAAAGGAACAGAAACAGAAAGAAAGTGGGTCAGTTAGCTCAAGCTAATGCTAGCTGGGACTGAAGTCACTGTCCAGGGGCGTAGGTTTGATTTGAGCTTTGGTAGGGACCCTGCGAGCGCCCGCAGGGCACTAGCAGAAAAGATTTTCAGCACTAATTTGCGTGTGTACTGTTTTGAGCTACAGATCATGATCTTGATGACTGTTTCTTCAGTCAGTTTCCTGAACTGATGCATTTGGCCTACAGATGATATATATAACAGTATACTAGCTGTAGGCGGCTCTATGCTTTATAATATTATCCACACATTACAACACCATTATTCCACAATCATATCTGTTAATTCTCAGATTTTTGTAGTTCACAGATTAGTTTCAGAATTTTCATAAAACAATAAAACAGATACATAGAGTAGCCTAACAAGCAGCCCACTATTCTCTGGTCCCTCAGACCCCCCCACTCATCATAAAAGGGAAATGATTGACAAAATCAAACTACTTGCAGACAGAAACACTCTTTTCCGTCACAGACATCAATTGCATAAACAAACCAGACGTCTACCAGACGCAATTCAGTGGGCGAGTGAACCTACTCATTGCTTAAACCTTACTTAGGAGTGTGCAACAGTTATTTCTAACGTTACAAACCAAAACTGATTTATGACTAGCTAAAGGCAACTGTTATGACAACATGACAGCACCTTATCTCTGCCTCAGCAAATATTACGAGACCTATTAGCTAATAGCTAGCCAGCTAGTGCTAGCTCTCTGCTAGCTGCACCACCGGCTAGCAACGTTACAGTTTACATAGGCATTTAGGACGCAAACTAAACTATTAGCATTGATACAACTCTGTGAATTCTGTGAATGCTTCCCATATTCACAGCCCTACTTTAACATGTTAGCATGGTAACATGCAAATGTTGATCATGTTCACAGTTTTGCTTTAGCATGTTAGCATGCTAACATACTCACAGTGACAATGCTAATATGTTAATGTCTAGCAGGTATAATGCTTACCATGTTTACAGTCTTAGTTTAGCATGTAAGCATGCTAACATGATAATGTTTACCATGTTCCCTTTAACTTTAGCATGTTAGCATGTTAGCAGGTCTTTCCATAGAAACTGTTCAGAAGATTTTCGGTCACAACCAAATGTAGAATTTTGTATTTTACAGAATGAAGGATGTGTTTTCAGTGAAAAGGCTGAATCTCTCTCCAACCAGAGTTAATCTGATTGTTTTAGTCTCACAGAGACAAATTGACTTCACACTGAGTTCAGGTGCAACGGCTGTGAGCACTGTAGGCCAAACCTGCAAAGGAGCAGGCTTTGTTCACATAATCACCAGCAGCAACAAATGTTTGTACTTAATCTTGATTAATGAGATTATTTCCCTTTAAACCAGAAAGCTCACCTGTCTGACACGTTTGGCTTCAGTACATTTCGTGCAGGATGAAGTTGTGTCTGGAGTCCCGAGTCCCAACAATGAAGACTGACTCACAGCAGTTGAGTTATAACAGCAGCAGGACGGAGACTCTACTGACTGACAAAGACACAAAGAGAACAGGCTGTTAGCATGTGGGCCAACCGATGTGTTTGGCACATAATGTTACGTTTGTCCAGGTAGCGTTGGCTGGGGATGCTGGAGTGTAAACTTCCATAAATACAATAAACCCTTTTATGTTAGTAAACAGTAAGATCTTGATTTTTTGGGCTGCAAAGTTGTGTTGTCTTGTTATCGACAATAAAGGAAGATGATGTGAGTGGTGCGTTCAGAAACACTCATTGTGAGTGTGGGAGCGCACTCTGACACAAACTGGAGCGTTGATAAATTGGGAGCGCTGTCTGAATGTAGCGTTGGGTTATCCAGAGCAGCGCACTCTCAGAGTGGCAGAGCGCACTCTGGACACTCTGTCTGTGGAGACGGAGCAGCAGAGCGCCGAGCGGAGTGAATGTGTGATTAACTTAACTGTTTGTTAACTGTTCCACTCTACCCTCTGAGCCACAGACGGTTTGTTGCGTGGGACTGTCTGCATGAAGCTGATTTTATTTGTGGAACTATTTGTGCAACAAATAAAGACTTCTATATTAAATACAACGCAGCTTCTGGGGTGTGTTTACCTTTATGGTGACTGAACCTGCTGCATGTGGCAGAGGTGTGCCACGCTATGACTGGGCCATTTGTCACGCATGACTGTATCGTTGCACAAGGTGAGGAGCTACTTGTCAGAATGTTCTTCCTTCATCCTGTGCTCTTGGGCCAAGTAGTGTAATTACCTTTAATAAGTAACTAGATAAAGGATACTGTCTGTAGGAACAGAGATAAGAGGGTTGGAAGGTTATACTTCTGATACAGGCACTGATATCTTCTGTCTGATATTCAGGCTTCCTCTTGGTCACATCATTAGTAGAAATGGGTAGAATTTTGCTTTATTTTATGCAGATGATACACAGTTATATCTCCCTGTCAATTACAGTGAGTGAATTCTTAGTGAGTTGATGATACTGAGTGTTGTTAAAAAAAACTGGAAAAAGTTATCCAACTTAACAAGGAAAAGACAGATTTTTTTTCAACTCTGTTGGTATGTGCTTTGATTTGTTGAACGTCTGCTGCACACTACTGAAGAGCTGCTCAACTGATTTCGGAGAAAGCTGTTCATGCCTTCATTTCATCCCTGCTGTATTACTAACTCTCAATTTTCTGTATGAACTGTAAATTCTGTTTGTTCATCCATCTCTCAGTTCGAGCAGTCACCAACGGCTGGCCGCACCCAAAATATGAGCGCAGCTCGGATCAAAGTTCAACACATTTAAGCTTTGGTGTGACCTCACTTTGCTCTGCCACCTCACAGCACACACACAATCATGAAGAGCCTTAATGGAACCAGTAAACATGGTAATGAACTGACACAGTGATGTGGATTTGTCATTTACACACTGAAACACACACACACATCCAACCATACGTGCTCATCATGGTTTTAACTGTCTATCCCTTCAAAATAAGAGCACAGTGTGATTGAAGGGAACTTGAGCAAAGAGAAACAAATCCTCAGTGTGTTCACAGACAGTTAGCTGGATCACATGAACAGGATCATTTAGCTGACTGAGGTCATGTTTGAAGAACAGAGCTCTGTAGCCTACTGATGAGGAGAAATAAAACCACGACAGGTGTACTTACAGTAGAAAGGTGTGCGATCCTCTGAGGCTGTTCTGTCTCTGCCTTTATATCATCTGTGAGGGACAAACTCTACCTGCTCTCTGCTCACTGACAGGAGGAGGTGCAGAAGAGAAGCAGGCTGATTTCTCAGAAACGGTGTGACCTGCAGACTGACGTTCGAAATGTGCAGGAGGGAAAAACAAGACAGAGAGTCTGCAGCCATGCCAACAGCTCTGTGAGGCTGCACTCTCTGAGCTAATGTTAGCATGGTAACATACTCACAGTGACAGTGCTAACATGCTAATGGATAGCTGGTATAATGTTTACCATGTTCACAATATTACTTTAGCGTGTTACAATGCTAACTTTCTCACAATGAAAATGCTAACATGCTAATGGTTAGCTGGTATAATGTTTACCATGTTTACAATCTTACTTTAGCATGTTAGCATGCTAACATGTGAATGCTTCCCACATTCACAGTCCTACTTTAACATGTTAGCATGCTAACATGCAAATGTTGATCATGTTAACAGTTTTGCTTCAGCATGTTAGCATGCTAACATACAGTGACAATGCTAATATGTTAATGTCGAGCAGGTATAATGCTTACCATGTTTACAGTCTTACTTTAGCATGTAAGCATGCTAACATGATAATGTTTACCATGTTCCCTTTAACTTTAGCATGTTAGCATGTTAGCAGGTCTTTCCATAGAAACTGTTCAGAAGATTTTCGGTCACAACCAAATGTAGAATTTTGTATTTTACAGAATGAAGGATGTGTTTTCAGTGAAAAGGCTGAAACTCTCTCTGTGGTCAAAGCTAACACCACACTGAACATTAATAAAAGAGGTCACGTTTAATACAAACACATTTTTAAAATTTAATTTAAAAATGTTTTGCTCATGTTTTTGGCGTCAAGAGTGTTGATATGTTATGTTTGACAGAAAAGGCTTGGAAATAAAAATGTAGCAAAAATGTTCTCTAAGAAAATCAAAACTCACCAGCGTTTTGATTTTGTCTCCTTCAAACTCTTACAAGGTGTCATTTCCTGTTAGTGATGTCACTTAAAGGAACAGTACAGTATTTTGGTGCAGAAATAGTTTGGTGTGACAGGGTGAAACATGAAACTTAAGGACACACATAAAGTATACTATTTCAACCTAAAATGAAAAAGGAGAGTTAATAACGATTAAAAATCTAAAAATTGCAGTTATTTAATTTAATATTTTACTTCAGGCTCATGAGTGCACTTACATTAGTGTCTTCAGCCATTAAAAACAATATTAACAGAATCATACTGCCTCATTTCCCCCTGTAAATATTTGGGACCTAAACTCAACAGTTTTCATGGACTGTGCACACAGTAAAATGTCGACCTGATGATGGCGCTACATGAAACTGAGGTCACAGAGACAACTGACCACATGGTGGCAGCATAACCAACACTTTTATTCTCTCCATATATGTCTTATATTTTGGCAACTTTTATATTTGTGATCTGTCCTGGACCACAGTGGTGATGAATTCAAACACAGGTCAAATTTGACCCACAAACACTGCAGGTGTAAACACTTTTCTAACAGGAAGGTGGAGGATGAAGGAGTACCAATACAACAATGTAAAAATACTCCACTACAAGTAAAACTACTCCGCCCACAGAAATCTGTCTGTGATATATATTGTTATATATTAGATTATTACCACTGCAGCATCAGTGTCAGAGCAGCATGTTACTGTTGTAGCTGCTGCAGGTGGAGCCAGTCTGAGCTACTTTATATGGACAGTTAGCAGGTGTAGTCCAGTGGCCCCCAACCTGGAGGTCGGGCCCCTCCAAAGGGTCACCAAAAAAAAAAAAAAAAGGGGGATCATGTGACAGAAGAGAAGAGGAAACTTAATTCTGATGCACAAATTTATATTTGACACTTCTCCAATCTTTGCTTTTAAAAACAAAATATTGGCACATTTTTGGTGTTTGAGCCTCAAACAAATTCAAATAGTGACCTGAAAGGTCCTGGAAGAGAAAACAGAGCTGCAGAAGGTGAAGAAGACCACACTGACACATCAGAGGACAACAGACAACACTTGAGTCAAAATAACATATATTCATTGTTCATCATTTAATGATTGAAAGATTTCTCCATTGTATCACCCAACAGGACAATAACATGTCAGTCAGTACACATCAGTATCAGGAGGAATTACAATGATTCAGATTGTCTTCATGCTTTTAAATCTTCAAGAAAAGAAACTTAACAGTAGATTCAAATGTTAAAATCAGCAGTAAGCGGATGTACAGTGAGACATATACGTCACATTGGCTGCAGGAAAACTGTCTGTGCAGTGAAAGAAATTACAGCAGTAGCACATGTGCGATAGAATTTTGCAGTGTGTGTGTTTGTGTGTGTGAGGTGAATCAACGACACATCGATAACGTACTTGGTAGTTGAAGTCTATCACCCGATGCTGAGACAGCGTCTGGATGCGAGCGACAGATGTGTTTATAAAGATGCAGCAGGGCTGTGACGACACAGACATTTCATACACCAGATGTACTGACCACATATATTTATATGAAGAATACAAACATAAAACAAGTTATACTGAGGTGAATGAAGCTTTCAAAGATGTTTCTCAATCAGTCAACAGGTGTCTCTGAGGGTTTCAAGTGCTGATGTTTCAACTAGTGCTCGTTTTTCTTTAACCATCTTACACTCTTGTGTTCTGATTAAAATCCACTGTTCAGTAACTTTTTAAGTTTGTCATCACGATCAAGTTGATTACCTATCTCCTGCAAAAGCTTACTCAAATGCATGACTTGCTGTGTTTCCAACCTTTTGGTTTCTATGACATTCAAAGCAACAAAGAACCTCCTCATGCTTTTTGTCCCAATGTTCCAGAACATCTGATTTATGCCTACATCTTCATCATCTCCTCTCATGCTGTCTGCTACAGATGATTTGTTACGAGTAAACAACGCTGAATTATTGAACTTGAAGTGAACTGGCAGACCATCTGTTGTTTTAGGACATGGGATGCCTGAAGCATTGATTGCCTCTAGGACAGGTGGTTGCTGGCTGTCTGCGGATGTCACCAGAAC
This sequence comes from Cromileptes altivelis, assembly GCA_013133815.1. NCBI lineage: Eukaryota > Metazoa > Chordata > Actinopteri > Perciformes > Serranidae > Cromileptes > Cromileptes altivelis. The sequence continues at coordinate 40,403,707 of CM023144.1, read as the reverse complement.
TCTGATGTTTCCTGCTACATCTGTGCCAAAGATTGAGAGCAAAGACTCAAACACATATCTCAGTGATGGTGTGAGTCGTGTGAAAGCAGCCTGAGCTACTAAACACACAGCATCAACTTCACTGACACCAAGCTTGACAAAGAAGAGATGACGCAGATGTTTAATCATCTCCTTCTCTCTATCTATGTTTCTTGTATTTCCAAACCCTGCAGTGTCAACAATGGTCAGTGAGTGCTCTATTTTAAACCCCTCCTGGTGGTTGATTTTGTACACAGTGACTTCAGAGGTCTGGCTTTCAGCTTGTGATTGTGACTGATCCTCATCAATCAGTTTGAATCTGAAATTGTCCTCCCAGTCTACACCAACAATGTAGTTGATCATTGCATTGATCAGAGTGGACTTTCCTGATCCGGTCTCTCCAAAAAGTAAAACAGTGCGATTTTTCCTCGTGCTTTCTTTGCCAAAAGTGAATCTTCGGCATCCATCTATGTCCATATCTCCTTCATCCAGAGGCAGTTTGTAAACTGAGGGAGATTCAGAACTTATCTTTACACTTGTACTTTTGAGGAAGTCTGTGAGGGGTGTAGATTTTGTTGTGCAGACAGTAACAGTGATGCTTTCTTTGCTTCCTCCAGCAACACCACAATCACATCTGACCCTGACAACATATTCTGTCTCTGGCTGAAGACCTGAAATGATCACCCTCTCAGCTCCTGCCATCTTTTGGCTCCATTGGAGATCTTCCTCTGTCAGGCTGTTGTCTTTTTTGGCGTACTCCACGATGTAGCTCAAAATGTGGACATTCTGTCCAACCTCAGCAGGTTTCTCCCAGCTGACTGATATCTCATTTGAGGCTGGTTCAACTTGAGGTTTCCCAGGAGGGCTGCAGGGTAAGGTTTTAATGGAACCACTGACTTCATTGGCTGGTCCAACACCTGCTGAGGTCACTGCTCTGCACCTGAACATGTACTCTGTGTTAGGACTCAGATCACTCACTGTGACTTCTTCAGCTTCTGATGCCGTCTTCTGTTTCCATCCATCGTCTCCACTGACACAGTACTCAACAGAGTAGGAGGTGATGTTCTCTGCTCCAAACTTTGGTGGAGAAATCTTCAGTGTCACACTCTTGTAGTTTGTTTCAATGACTGTCACTGTTTCAGGCTTTGAAGGCGGCTCAAAGTTCTCACTGACTGAAAAGCCGTCTTCATAAAGGTAGATGCTTGAACCTTTGTGTGTCTCATTTGTTGAACCAACTGTCAAGAACTTAATGTTCTTGTTCTCCTTGTTGGCCTCTGCAAAGTCACTGAAGAGCTTTGCTTTATGCCTCATTGCATCTGGTACTTTGTTTGAAAGGTACCATAGTTCCTTCTCTACATCACGAGCATGTGCATCTCGAGGTTCGTCTGGTTTGGGTGTCTCTGTTAAGTAGTTTGATAAAGCTGAGAGGAAGGGTTCGGCACTTCCTAGTGAGGTGAAAACAAAACACACTGCATGCTCTGCACTGTGAATTTCTTTGTACAGGTGATTTTGAGATGGAACGATCTTGGTGTTTTTCATCATGTTGGTGAAAGACTTTAAGATGCAGATTTCTCTCTCTTTACAGTCCATCCACTCGTTCAAGTCTTTGCTGTTGAAAGGAGAAGAATGTCTCTTCTTCAGGATCTCTGCGAGCTCAGCCTCCTCTTCTCCTCCTCCTCGGATTGATGGAAGTTTCTTTGCCAAGGTTCGTTGGAATTCCAGCTTGAACTCTGAGCACATTTCTTTAAAAGTTTTAATCTTCTTGCCGATCTGTGAGAACTGCTGTGCAGTGGTGGTTCTCAGTGCATCATTGCACCTCATTTCCAGCTCACTGAAGTCCTCCAGGACACTCTGTGATTCATGAACTAATCTTATACTTATCTGACGCACGAGTTTTGCAGCAGAAGAATCTAAACTCGTCAGTGGCAACAGCCAGACCTTCACTGGTACGGCATTTTCTCCGTTGGCTCCCAACAATTTTGGCAGACTTTGGTAGACCTCTACCGCATCCTGAAAGGATGTAGGAGGCTTCTGAAGGGAAAAGTCTCCAAAGAATCTGCAGGAGAATTTCTCAACATTTTCTCTGTCCTTGTCTTCCATTTTCAGTGAACCTTCACCCTCTATTGCAAGGCAAGGAATCTTCTTGATCATCACCTTCAAGTTGCCCTCAATGTCTTGTTGGTCTTCCTTTTCGGACACTTCACGGTCAAAGACAAAGAAGGCTTGTGCCCCATAAAGAATAGCTGTGACTACATGTGTTGCTAATCCTTTATCAAAGACATACGGATGCTTCACATTGTCTCTTCCAAGATGATTCATGGACAGTTCCTGAACCTTTGTGGTAGCTTTGTACTTCAGTGTTACTCTGGCCTGATTTTTGGAAGTCTTTCTATCGTTCAGGTATTTGGCCGATCCTCCAACCTCCACCAGTCCACTTAAGAAACTTGCCTTCAGGGATGCTTCAACATTTAGTGCTGATGATTTATCTGCAATTGATTCAGATGCAACTATCTCAAAATCATTATAGCTCTGTGGTCTTTCTCCAATATGATTTCTCAGGTCATCACGGTCCCACAATGTCATTCCTAAAAAGGAAGAAGCAAAAATCAAGTTCAGCTTCCAGAACCAGCCTGACAGGAGAATTTGTTACTACATCCTACAACACAGATAATGCCAGCCTTACACCAAACAATTTTTCCAGGACTTTACTCTGTCAGACCAATTTCCAGTGATGGAATAAAATCATGAGTTTTCCTCAGTTGGCGTGCGTGTTCGTGATCTTGATCGTTTGGTGTAAGGTGGTGATAAAACTCAGTACGAGCTGTGTGAAGTCAAATCTTTTTCTGGCCTTGACATTCCATCAAAATTAAACATGTTTAATATTATTGTAAGTTTTTAAACTTGGCTCATGGAAATAGTGAAGTTCAATGACACGAACACTGTCAACAACCCAGTGTTAATTTCACTGATGACAATTTTTCATCAACAACCTTTTTTCCGTCACGAAAACGAGACAATGACAAGCAGAAAATACGTCATGATAATAAAAACTAAGACGAAGTCTGTGTTTCATTTTGTTGATGAGATGAGACATGACGAAAATGTTAGTGTAACAACCAATTACTGCTCTCTCTGCTGCACCAAACAGGAAGCAGCAAACTGGGTACACCATAAAAATGGAGGGGACTCCGGGGAGGTGATGGAACATAAACAATTCTGGGTTCTCTTGGACTGTGGAAAAGGAGAACAAACTGGTGGAGTTGTGGAGTGAACATGAGTCAGTGTTAAATTCAGTGTGTATCTGGTCCACCAATCAGCACTAAGTTTAATGAGAAATCTTCCTCTAATTTCCACGGTCTCCTCCCACTAAACTAACCCAGCAACGGGGCTGCAACTAATGATTATTTTCATTGTCGACTAATCTGTCCTCCTCCGAGAACCGTCAGCTTATCATGGTGGAGGAGTTTGAGTGCCCTAATGACCCTAGGAGCTATGCTGTCAGGGGCATTTTGCCCCTGGTAGGGTTTCCCATGGCAGATTGGTTCTGGGCGAAGGGTCAGGCGAAGAACGGTTCAAAAGACCCTTCGTGATGATTACAAACAAGGACACGTGTACCCGGCCCGGAGGGTTACCGGGGCCCCGCCCTGGAGCCAGGCCTGGGGTTGGGGCCCGTGGGCGAGTGCCTGGTGGTCGGGCCTTCGCCCATGGGGTCCGGCCGGGCCCAGCCCGAACCGGCTACATGGGCTCATCCCCCTGCAGGCCCACCACCCGCAGAGGGATCCAGAAGGGTTCGGTGCAATGTGGATTGGGCAGCAGACCAAGACGGGGGCCTTGGCGGTCTGATCCTCGGTTACAGAAGTTGGCTCTTGGGACATGGAATGTCACCTCTCTGGCGGGGAAGGAGCCGGAGCTTGTGGAAGAGGTTGAGCGTTACCGGCTAGATATAGTCGGCCTCACCTCGACACGTAGTTCTGGCTCTGGAACCCGAGTCCTTGAGAGGGGTTGGACTCTCTCCTTCGCTGGAGTTGCTCCGGGTGAGAGGCGGAGGGCCGGGGTGGGCTTTCTGATAGCCCCCAGACTCTCTGCCTGTACGTTGGGGTTTACCCCGGTAGACGAAAGGGTTGCTTCCCTGCGCCTTCGGGTCGGGGAATGGGTCCTGACTGTTGTCTGTGCTTATGCACCGAACAACAGTTCAGAGTACCCGCCCTTTTTGGAGTCCCTGGGACAGGTGCTGGACAGTGCCGAGTGGTGTTCAGTTATTGGACTTCTGTGCGGGTCACAGTTTGGCCATAACTTATGTTCAAACATAAGGACCGCGTCCCGAGGGCAGAGGGGGACATTGAGTCCGAATGGGCCTTGTTCCGCTCTGCCATTGTTGAGGCGGCGGTTGTGAGCTGTGGCCGCAAGGCCGCCGGGGCCAGTCGCGGCAGTAATCCCCGTACCCGCTGGTGGACACCACAGGTGAGGGGAGCCGTCAGGCTGAAGAAGGAGGCCTGCAGGGCATGGTTGGTCTGTGGGTCTCCAGAAGCAGCTGACGGGTACCGGCGGGCCAAGTGGAGCGCAGCGGCGGCAGTCATGGAGGCAAAAACTCGGGCGTGGGAGGAGTTCGGTGAGGCCATGGAGGAAGACTATCGATCGGCTCCAAAGAGGTTCTGGCAAACCGTCCGGCGCCTCAGGGGGGGAAGGCGGCAACTTGCTCACACTGTTTACAGTGGGGGCGGGGAGCTGCTGACGTCAACTGGGGACATTTTCGGGCGGTGGAAGGAATACTTTGAGGAGCTCCTCAATCCCACCAACACGTATTCCAGTGAGGAAACAGAGACGGGGGTCTCAGGGGTGGGTTGTCCAATTTCTGGGGCAGAAGTCGCCGAGGTAGTGAAACAACTCCGAGGCGGCGGAGCCCCGGGGGTGGATGAGATTCGTCCCGGATATCTCAAGGCTCTGGATGTTGTAGGGCTGTCCTGGCTGACACGCCTCTGCAACATTGCGTGGACATCGGGGGCAGTGCCTCTGGAGTGGCAGACCGGGGTGGTGGTCCCCATTTTCAAGAAAGGGGACCAGAGGGTGTGTTCCAACTACAGGGGGATCACACTCCTCAACCTACCCGGTAAGGTCTACGCCAGGGTACTGGAGAAGAGGGTCCGGTCGATAGTTGAACCTCGGATCGAGGAGGAGCAATGTGGTTTTCATCCCGGACGCGGAACCGTGGACCAGCTCTTTACCCTCGCCAGGATGCTGGAGGGGGCATGGGAGTTCGCCCAACCAGTCCACATGTGTTTTGTGGATTTGGAGAAGGCTTACGACCGTGTCCCCAGGGGCATCCTGTGGGGGGTGCTCCGGGAGTATGGGGTTGGTGGCCCCTTGCTAAGGGCCATCCAGTCCCTGTACCAAAGGAGCATGAGTCTGGTTCGCGTGGCTGGCAGTAAGTTGGACCTGTTCCCGGTGAGGGTTGGTCTCCACCAGAGCTGCCCTTTGTCACTGGTTCTGTTCATAACTTTTATGGACCCAGATAAGCGGAGGACGACGAGTACGAATACGACTAATCTGTCGATTATTTCTTCGATTAGTCGACAAATCATTTTATCAAAAAATGTGTTAAAATGTTGAAAAATGTCGGTCTGTCTCTCCCAAACCTCAAAATTATGTCTTGCTTCGTACTCACGCCAAAGGATTTAGTTCACCATCATGGGAGAGTGTGTAAAGCTGCCAATATTTGAACGTAAGAAGCTCCAATAAGAGTATTTTGGGTACTTTATAGGACTTTTCTATGAAAATGAGTCAAACCGATTAGTCGACTACTAAAATAGTCACTGATTATTTTAATAGTCAGTGAGTCGTTTAATGACTTCCTGTTAGACTTTATTTTGGCGGTCCCCTTTTCCTTCTGATCTTATGGGACTTTTATTTTGACGCCTTCTGCTGCCAGAAACAGGATATTGAGGCAGAAACGTTTGAGAACAAAGGAGGAAAGACGTGTAACTTTGCTCTGCAATTATCAAGCTCTTGTTCCCTGTATAGTTAGGCGCCCGGCTGGAATGGGAACAAGGTACTGTGTCATTTAACGCTTCATGATTTTTGTGTGGTGACGTGTTTTAATTGACTCGACAGTAAGTGAATGTTTAAATTTAAATATATCGCTGTTGCAGCAGTCATTTTCAAAATAGCTGTGGGCTAATCAAATATTGGTAACGTTGCTGTGATACTGGCTTTCTTGTTTCATGTGTGTTTAAAGGTTGATATTGTAATTTATACTCATATATGTATTTGATACAGTATCTATGGATTACGGTTATGTTTGCACATGGGTAGGAGCTAATGTAATTTATTTGTGGGTGCTTTGTAGCTCTTACGATGTTTTCTGGAGAAAAGGTGTTTTGAAGAAAAAAGCTAAAGACTGTGTTCAGATAAAATGGATGACAGCTGAACATAATTAAAGACTTTTGAAAACATCAGCATACTTCACCATTGTCTGGCCATATTTGTCACTTATCTGATGATAGCGATGTGCTTTCTGACGCAAGCGTGTTGAAGTCTGAAGTTGTTAAATTGAAGTTGGGAGAGTTCTCATCATCATGTTTGGACATTACTCGTAGTGTCCCCCAGGGCTCAGTATTGGGCCCTACATTGTTTGTCCTTTACATTATTAACATATGTAAAGTATCCAATGGTTGATAGAAGTACTTTCTGTTCTAGAGAGAATTTGCCTCAACTTTGGCATGATATATATCAGGGTTATCAAGACGCAGGTAGTGTTTCTGTCAGTAGTAGTCACTTAAACTTTATGCACGACTACAAAGGTCACAGTATGCGTCATCTAACGTTGTTATTTGGCCCGTCTATATTTTCTGTTTCATAACTGAATATTTAAACATTTATGAGACAAGGTTTTGTTATTTATTTTTGGGTTATTTAAGTGTTACACTGATCGAGAAACAAAAAGAAGAGTCCGTAAAATAATCGATAAATTAGTCGTTAGATTAGTCGACTAACTGAAAAAACAATCGTCAGATTAATTGATAAATAAAATATCATTTGGTGCAGCCATTTGTTTAATTTGCACTCCCCCATGTTGTCCAGGGTACAGTGACAGCTAGCTAGCAGACAGTGGATCCTCTGCTCTGAGTGTCCCGGCCAGAAACTAAATATGAGTGTTGTTGGTTCCTGATCTGTGTGATGTTAATACGGGAAACATTTGGTTAATTATTTCAAAAATAAAAAAGATGTTCCCAGTTATTTAGCATTTTTAAGACTGTTGGCTTGGCTGATCTAAAGATCTGAGATGATGAATACTGAATTTTGGTTGTGTTGCATTAAGCATCTTTACATGTGAATCCTCACCAGGGACAAGTGAGTCTTTGCGGCAGTCGTACAACATCCCGAGGCTGAAAGGCCGACCGAGCGCCGCCACCTCCATCGTCCCGCTGGCCTCAGAGTCCATCGCTCAGTCTGAACTGGACACTTCTCTGACTCCTCCTCTGTTTGTCTGCCAGATGTTTAAAGAACATTTGGTAATATGTCCAACCACCCTCACATTTTCTCTTTAATTTGACATTTTTCACTCACTGACACTCACATCATTTTACAGACTTCCATTTAAAACGACCACATACTTATACACATATGTCCATACATACATACATCCATAGAACACACTGGCCCTGACAATAATCCCCTGACAAATAAAACAAAGGTATTAAAATTATTTTTTAAAATATTTTTGGCATTTGGTGTTTTTCATTGACATTCTTCTCAATTTCTCTTCATGTCACTTCTTTTCAGCATCAGTTTTTTAATGATACTACCTTTTTTTTCATTTTCTGTCACCATTTTGTCATGAAAAAAAGACAAAAGAGAAATAAAGAGCAAAAGCGAAAACATTTGAATGCAAAACAGAAATCAAAATAAAATAAAATCATTTAAATGCTTGTGTTTGAATTTTCAGTTATGTTTTTTCAGTGCCAGTGTTTCCTTGTTCAGTGCCAAATTTTATTTTTCAATGTCAAATTTTACTTTTTAAATGTCATATTTTCTATTACAATGTTAAAATGTTAATTTTTCAATGTCAAATTTTACTTTTTCAATGTCAAACTTTAATTTTCCAATGTAAAACTTACTTTTTTAATGTGAAATTTTGTTTTTCAATTTCAATTTTTAATTTCTCAAAGTCAAACTTTACTGTTTCAACATCAGATTTTATTTTTCAATGTCAGGTTTTACTTTTTGAATGTCAGAAACTACTTTTCAATTTAAAATTGTACTTTTTAATGTTAAATTTTACCTTTTCAATGCCAGATTTTGTTTTTTTCATGTCAATTTTTAATTTCTCATAGTCAAATGTTATTAATAAATGTCAAGTTTTAATTTAACTTTTTCAGTGCCAAAACTTACTGTCAAATCTGTCAGTTGGTTGATTTCACTTGTGTTTTTAACACTGCTGTTTCTTGTGTCTTGATTTGTTTTGCTGTGTCTACATGGGTGTCATTCTGCCCCTGAAAGGTCATGTTGACTGCTGAACTTTTATTTAACCTTTGACCTTTACACCTCTGATAAATCACCACAGTAACACTTCATGTGATTGGCTGCAGTCAGGATCTAAACCTGTGATATGCTTCCCTCTGGCGGCTGATACAACACACTGCTTCAGCTGCTCCAACAGTTTCATATGACACACAGGAGGGTGTTTCCTCTCAGAGTCATTTCACTGTTAGGTGACACAGAACAAACTGAAAGTCCTTTGGTCCAAAGCTCTTTTGTATGTTGTTGTCAGCTTAATGTCAGAGAGGTGATTTTTCTGTTAGATTTCAGTTGATCAGTTACTTAGTTTAAGTTTCTGTTACCGGTTTGTTTTTTACTGTGTCAACAGCTACATATGTGGTATAAAAAAGTCAAGCAGTAAACCAGAACAACAGGAAGCAGGTTGGAACAAGAGGGTCAATGAGCTAAAGCTGAGGCTGTTATTTGCTACAGAAGCATTGTGTGTTCACACATGTATTTTCTACTTCCTTTGATTGACTCTGAACTTTAGGAACTGAGACTGTTAATCCAAAGGAACAGAAACAGAAAGAAAGTGGGTCAGTTAGCTCAAGCTAATGCTAGCTGGGACTGAAGTCACTGTCCAGGGGCGTAGGTTTGATTTGAGCTTTGGTAGGGACCCCTGCGAGCGCCCGCAGGGCACTAGCAGAAAAGATTTTCAGCACTAATTTGCGTGCGTACTGTTTTGAGCTACAGATCATGATCTTGATGACTGTTTCTTCAGTCAGTTTCCTGAACTGATGCATTTGGCCTACAGATGATATATATAACAGTATACTAGCTGTAGGCGGCTCTATGCTTTATAATATTATCCACACATTACAACACCATTATTCCACAATCATATCTGTTAATTCTCAGATTTTTGTAGTTTACAGATTAGTTTCAGAATTTTCATAAAACAATAAAACAGATGCATAGAGTAGCCTAACAAGCAGCCCACTATTCTCTGGTCCCTCAGACCCCCCCACTCATCATAAAAGGGAAATGATTGACAAAATCAAACTACTTGCAGACAGAAACACTCTTTTCCGTCACAGACATCAATTGCATAAACAAACCAGACGTCTACCAGACGCAATTCAGTGGGCGAGTGAACCTAGTCATTGCTTAAACCTTACTTAGGAGTGTGCAACAGTTATTTCTAACGTTACAAACCAAAACTGATTTATTACTAGCTAAAGGCAACTGTTATGACAACATGACAGCACCTTATCTCTGCCTCAGCAAATATTACGAGACCTATTAGCTAATAGCTAGCCAGCTAGTGCTAGCTCTCTGCTAGCTGCACCACCGGCTAGCAACGTTACAGTTTACATAGGCATTTAGGACGCAAACTAAACTATTAGCATTGATACAACTCTGTGAATTCTGTGAATGCTTCCCATATTCACAGCCCTACTTTAACATGTTAGCATGGTAACATGCAAATGTTGATCATGTTCACAGTTTTGCTTTAGCATGTTAGCATGCTAACATACTCACAGTGACAATGCTAATATGTTAATGTCTAGCAGGTATAATGCTTACCATGTTTACAGTCTTAGTTTAGCATGTAAGCATGCTAACATGATAATGTTTACCATGTTCCCTTTAACTTTAGCATGTTAGCATGTTAGCAGGTCTTTCCATAGAAACTGTTCAGAAGATTTTCGGTCACAACCAAATGTAGAATTTTGTATTTTACAGAATGAAGGATGTGTTTTCAGTGAAAAGGCTGAATCTCTCTCCAACCAGAGTTAATCTGATTGTTTTAGTCTCACAGAGACAAATTGACTTCACACTGAGTTCAGGTGCAACGGCTGTGAGCACTGTAGGCCAAACCTGCAAAGGAGCAGGCTTTGTTCACATAATCACCAGCAGCAACAAATGTTTGTACTTAATGTACTTTGTACTTTGTTCTTGATTAATGAGATTATTTCCCTTTAAACCAGAAAGCTCACCTGTCTGACACGTTTGGCTTCAGTACATTTCGTGCAGGATGAAGTTGTGTCTGGAGTCCCGAGTCCCAACAATGAAGACTGACTCACAGCAGTTGAGTTATAACAGCAGCAGGACGGAGACTCTACTGACTGACAAAGACACAAAGAGAACAGGCTGTTAGCATGTGGGCCAACCGATGTGTTTGGCACATAATGTTACGTTTGTCCAGGTAGCGTTGGCTGGGGATGCTGGAGTGTAAACTTCCATAAATACAATAAACCCTTTTATGTTAGTAAACAGTAAGATCTTGATTTTTTGGGCTGCAAAGTTGTGTTGTCTTGTTATCGACAATAAAGGAAGATGATGTGAGTGGTGCGTTCAGAAACACTCATTGTGAGTGTGGGAGCGCACTCTGACACAAACTGGAGCGTTGATAAATTGGGAGCGCTGTCTGAATGTAGCGTTGGGTTATCCAGAGCAGCGCACTCTCAGAGTGGCAGAGCGCACTCTGGACACTCTGTCTGTGGAGACGGAGCAGCAGAGCGCCGAGCGGAGTGAATGTGTGATTAACTTAACTGTTTGTTAACTGTTCCACTCTACCCTCTGAGCCACAGACGGTTTGTTGCGTGGGACTGTCTGCATGAAGCTGATTTTATTTGTGGAACTATTTGTGCAACAAATAAAGACTTCTATATTAAATACAACGCAGCTTCTGGGGTGTGTTTACCTTTATGGTGACTGAACCTGCTGCATGTGGCAGAGGTGTGCCACGCTATGACTGGGCCATTTGTCACGCATGACTGTATCGTTGCACAAGGTGAGGAGCTACTTGTCAGAATGTTCTTCCTTCATCCTGTGCTCTTGGGCCAAGTAGTGTAATTACCTTTAATAAGTAACTAGATAAAGGATACTGTCTGTAGGAACAGAGATAAGAGGGTTGGAAGGTTATACTTCTGATACAGGCACTGATATCTTCTGTCTGATATTCAGGCTTCCTCTTGGTCACATCATTAGTAGAAATGGGTAGAATTTTGCTTTATTTTATGCAGATGATACACAGTTATATCTCCCTGTCAATTACAGTGAGTGAATTCTTAGTGAGTTGATGATACTGAGTGTTGTTAAAAAAAACTGGAAAAAGTTATCCAACTTAACAAGGAAAAGACAGATTTTTTTTCAACTCTGTTGGTATGTGCTTTGATTTGTTGAACGTCTGCTGCACACTACTGAAGAGCTGCTCAACTGATTTCGGAGAAAGCTGTTCATGCCTTCATTTCATCCCTGCTGTATTACTAACTCTCAATTTTCTGTATGAACTGTAAATTCTGTTTGTTCATCCATCTCTCAGTTCGAGCAGTCACCAACGGCTGGCCGCACCCAAAATATGAGCGCAGCTCGGATCAAAGTTCAACACATTTAAGCTTTGGTGTGACCTCACTTTGCTCTGCCACCTCACAGCACACACACAATCATGAAGAGCCTTAATGGAACCAGTAAACATGGTAATGAACTGACACAGTGATGTGGATTTGTCATTTACACACTGAAACACACACACACATCCAACCATACGTGCTCATCATGGTTTTAACTGTCTATCCCTTCAAAATAAGAGCACAGTGTGATTGAAGGGAACTTGAGCAAAGAGAAACAAATCCTCAGTGTGTTCACAGACAGTTAGCTGGATCACATGAACAGGATCATTTAGCTGACTGAGGTCATGTTTGAAGAACAGAGCTCTGTAGCCTACTGATGAGGAGAAATAAAACCACGACAGGTGTACTTACAGTAGAAAGGTGTGCGATCCTCTGAGGCTGTTCTGTCTCTGCCTTTATATCATCTGTGAGGGACAAACTCTACCTGCTCTCTGCTCACTGACAGGAGGAGGTGCAGAAGAGAAGCAGGCTGATTTCTCAGAAACGGTGTGACCTGCAGACTGACGTTCGAAATGTGCAGGAGGGAAAAACAAGACAGAGAGTCTGCAGCCATGCCAACAGCTCTGTGAGGCTGCACTCTCTGAGCTAATGTTAGCATGGTAACATACTCACAGTGACAGTGCTAACATGCTAATGGATAGCTGGTATAATGTTTACCATGTTCACAATATTACTTTAGCGTGTTACAATGCTAACTTTCTCACAATGAAAATGCTAACATGCTAATGGTTAGCTGGTATAATGTTTACCATGTTTACAATCTTACTTTAGCATGTTAGCATGCTAACATGTGAATGCTTCCCACATTCACAGTCCTACTTTAACATGTTAGCATGCTAACATGCAAATGTTGATCATGTTAACAGTTTTGCTTCAGCATGTTAGCATGCTAACATACAGTGACAATGCTAATATGTTAATGTCGAGCAGGTATAATGCTTACCATGTTTACAGTCTTACTTTAGCATGTAAGCATGCTAACATGATAATGTTTACCATGTTCCCTTTAACTTTAGCATGTTAGCATGTTAGCAGGTCTTTCCATAGAAACTGTTCAGAAGATTTTCGGTCACAACCAAATGTAGAATTTTGTATTTTACAGAATGAAGGATGTGTTTTCAGTGAAAAGGCTGAAACTCTCTCTGTGGTCAAAGCTAACACCACACTGAACATTAATAAAAGAGGTCACGTTTAATACAAACACATTTTTAAAATTTAATTTAAAAATGTTTTGCTCATGTTTTTGGCGTCAAGAGTGTTGATATGTTATGTTTGACAGAAAAGGCTTGGAAATAAAAATGTAGCAAAAATGTTCTCTAAGAAAATCAAAACTCACCAGCGTTTTGATTTTGTCTCCTTCAAACTCTTACAAGGTGTCATTTCCTGTTAGTGATGTCACTTAAAGGAACAGTACAGTATTTTGGTGCAGAAATAGTTTGGTGTGACAGGGTGAAACATGAAACTTAAGGACACACATAAAGTATACTATTTCAACCTAAAATGAAAAAGGAGAGTTAATAACGATTAAAAATCTAAAAATTGCAGTTATTTAATTTAATATTTTACTTCAGGCTCATGAGTGCACTTACATTAGTGTCTTCAGCCATTAAAAACAATATTAACAGAATCATACTGCCTCATTTCCCCCTGTAAATATTTGGGACCTAAACTCAACAGTTTTCATGGACTGTGCACACAGTAAAATGTCGACCTGATGATGGCGCTACATGAAACTGAGGTCACAGAGACAACTGACCACATGGTGGCAGCATAACCAACACTTTTATTCTCTCCATATATGTCTTATATTTTGGCAACTTTTATATTTGTGATCTGTCCTGGACCACAGTGGTGATGAATTCAAACACAGGTCAAATTTGACCCACAAACACTGCAGGTGTAAACACTTTTCTAACAGGAAGGTGGAGGATGAAGGAGTACCAATACAACAATGTAAAAATACTCCACTACAAGTAAAACTACTCCGCCCACAGAAATCTGTCTGTGATATATATTGTTATATATTAGATTATTACCACTGCAGCATCAGTGTCAGAGCAGCATGTTACTGTTGTAGCTGCTGCAGGTGGAGCCAGTCTGAGCTACTTTATATGGACAGTTAGCAGGTGTAGTCCAGTGGCCCCCAACCTGGAGGTCGGGCCCCTCCAAAGGGTCACCAAAAAAAAAAAAAAAGGGGGATCATGTGACAGAAGAGAAGAGGAAACTTAATTCTGATGCACAAATTTATATTTGACACTTCTCCAATCTTTGCTTTTAAAAACAAAATATTGGCACATTTTTGGTGTTTGAGCCTCAAACAAATTCAAATAGTGACCTGAAAGGTCCTGGAAGAGAAAACAGAGCTGCAGAAGGTGAAGAAGACCACACTGACACATCAGAGGACAACAGACAACACTTGAGTCAAAATAACATATATTCATTGTTCATCATTTAATGATTGAAAGATTTCTCCATTGTATCACCCAACAGGACAATAACATGTCAGTCAGTACACATCAGTATCAGGAGGAATTACAATGATTCAGATTGTCTTCATGCTTTTAAATCTTCAAGAAAAGAAACTTAACAGTAGATTCAAATGTTAAAATCAGCAGTAAGCGGATGTACAGTGAGACATATACGTCACATTGGCTGCAGGAAAACTGTCTGTGCAGTGAAAGAAATTACAGCAGTAGCACATGTGCGATAGAATTTTGCAGTGTGTGTGTTTGTGTGTGTGAGGTGAATCAACGACACATCGATAACGTACTTGGTAGTTGAAGTCTATCACCCGATGCTGAGACAGCGTCTGGATGCGAGCGACAGATGTGTTTATAAAGATGCAGCAGGGCTGTGACGACACAGACATTTCATACACCAGATGTACTGACCACATATATTTATATGAAGAATACAAACATAAAACAAGTTATACTGAGGTGAATGAAGCTTTCAAAGATGTTTCTCAATCAGTCAACAGGTGTCTCTGAGGGTTTCAAGTGCTGATGTTTCAACTAGTGCTCGTTTTTCTTTAACCATCTTACACTCTTGTGTTCTGATTAAAATCCACTGTTCAGTAACTTTTTAAGTTTGTCATCACGATCAAGTTGATTACCTATCTCCTGCAAAAGCTTACTCAAATGCATGACTTGCTGTGTTTCCAACCTTTTGGTTTCTATGACATTCAAAGCAACAAAGAACCTCCTCATGCTTTTTGTCCCAATGTTCCAGAACATCTGATTTATGCCTACATCTTCATCATCTCCTCTCATGCTGTCTGCTACAGATGATTTGTTACGAGTAAACAACGCTGAATTATTGAACTTGAAGTGAACTGGCAGACCATCTGTTGTTTTAGGACATGGGATGCCTGAAGCATTGATTGCCTCTAGGACAGGTGGTTGCTGGCTGTCTGCGGATGTCACCAGAACTCTGATGTTTCCTGCTACATCTGTGCCAAAGATTGAGAGCAAAGACTCAAACACATATCTCAGTGATGGTGTGAGTCGTGTGAAAGCAGCCTGAGCTACTAAACACACAGCATCAACTTCACTGACACCAAGCTTGACAAAGAAGAGATGACGCAGATGTTTAATCATCTCCTTCTCTCTATCTATGTTTCTTGTATTTCCAAACCCTGCAGTGTCAACAATGGTCAGTGAGTGCTCTATTTTAAACCCCTCCTGGTGGTTGATTTTGTACACAGTGACTTCAGAGGTCTGGCTTTCAGCTTGTGATTGTGACTGATCCTCATCAATCAGTTTGAATCTGAAATTGTCCTCCCAGTCTACACCAACAATGTAGTTGATCATTGCATTGATCAGAGTGGACTTTCCTGATCCGGTCTCTCCAAAAAGTAAAACAGTGCGATTTTTCCTCGTGCTTTCTTTGCCAAAAGTGAATCTTCGGCATCCATCTATGTCCATATCTCCTTCATCCAGAGGCAGTTTGTAAACTGAGGGAGATTCAGAACTTATCTTTACACTTGTACTTTTGAGGAAGTCTGTGAGGGGTGTAGATTTTGTTGTGCAGACAGTAACAGTGATGCTTTCTTTGCTTCCTCCAGCAACACCACAATCACATCTGACCCTGACAACATATTCTGTCTCTGGCTGAAGACCTGAAATGATCACCCTCTCAGCTCCTGCCATCTTTTGGCTCCATTGGAGATCTTCCTCTGTCAGGCTGTTGTCTTTTTTGGCGTACTCCACGATGTAGCTCAAAATGTGGACATTCTGTCCAACCTCAGCAGGTTTCTCCCAGCTGACTGATATCTCATTTGAGGCTGGTTCAACTTGAGGTTTCCCAGGAGGGCTGCAGGGTAAGGTTTTAATGGAACCACTGACTTCATTGGCTGGTCCAACACCTGCTGAGGTCACTGCTCTGCACCTGAACATGTACTCTGTGTTAGGACTCAGATCACTCACTGTGACTTCTTCAGCTTCTGATGCCGTCTTCTGTTTCCATCCATCGTCTCCACTGACACAGTACTCAACAGAGTAGGAGGTGATGTTCTCTGCTCCAAACTTTGGTGGAGAAATCTTCAGTGTCACACTCTTGTAGTTTGTTTCAATGACTGTCACTGTTTCAGGCTTTGAAGGCGGCTCAAAGTTCTCACTGACTGAAAAGCCGTCTTCATAAAGGTAGATGCTTGAACCTTTGTGTGTCTCATTTGTTGAACCAACTGTCAAGAACTTAATGTTCTTGTTCTCCTTGTTGGCCTCTGCAAAGTCACTGAAGAGCTTTGCTTTATGCCTCATTGCATCTGGTACTTTGTTTGAAAGGTACCATAGTTCCTTCTCTACATCACGAGCATGTGCATCTCGAGGTTCGTCTGGTTTGGGTGTCTCTGTTAAGTAGTTTGATAAAGCTGAGAGGAAGGGTTCGGCACTTCCTAGTGAGGTGAAAACAAAACACACTGCATGCTCTGCACTGTGAATTTCTTTGTACAGGTGATTTTGAGATGGAACGATCTTGGTGTTTTTCATCATGTTGGTGAAAGACTTTAAGATGCAGATTTCTCTCTCTTTACAGTCCATCCACTCGTTCAAGTCTTTGCTGTTGAAAGGAGAAGAATGTCTCTTCTTCAGGATCTCTGCGAGCTCAGCCTCCTCTTCTCCTCCTCCTCGGATTGATGGAAGTTTCTTTGCCAAGGTTCGTTGGAATTCCAGCTTGAACTCTGAGCACATTTCTTTAAAAGTTTTAATCTTCTTGCCGATCTGTGAGAACTGCTGTGCAGTGGTGGTTCTCAGTGCATCATTGCACCTCATTTCCAGCTCACTGAAGTCCTCCAGGACACTCTGTGATTCATGAACTAATCTTATACTTATCTGACGCACGAGTTTTGCAGCAGAAGAATCTAAACTCGTCAGTGGCAACAGCCAGACCTTCACTGGTACGGCATTTTCTCCGTTGGCTCCCAACAATTTTGGCAGACTTTGGTAGACCTCTACCGCATCCTGAAAGGATGTAGGAGGCTTCTGAAGGGAAAAGTCTCCAAAGAATCTGCAGGAGAATTTCTCAACATTTTCTCTGTCCTTGTCTTCCATTTTCAGTGAACCTTCACCCTCTATTGCAAGGCAAGGAATCTTCTTGATCATCACCTTCAAGTTGCCCTCAATGTCTTGTTGATCTTCCTTTTCGGACACTTCACGGTCAAAGACAAAGAAGGCTTGTGCCCCATAAAGAATAGCTGTGACTACATGTGTTGCTAATCCTTTATCAAAGACATACGGATGCTTCACATTGTCTCTTCCAAGATGATTCATGGACAGTTCCTGAACCTTTGTGGTAGCTTTGTACTTCAGTGTTACTCTGGCCTGATTTTTGGAAGTCTTTCTATCGTTCAGGTATTTGGCCGATCCTCCAACCTCCACCAGTCCACTTAAGAAACTTGCCTTCAGGGATGCTTCAACATTTAGTGCTGATGATTTATCTGCAATTGATTCAGATGCAACTATCTCAAAATCATTATAGCTCTGTGGTCTTTCTCCAATATGATTTCTCAGGTCATCACGGTCCCACAATGTCATTCCTAAAAAGGAAGAAGCAAAAATCAAGTTCAGCTTCCAGAACCAGCCTGACAGGAGAATTTGTTACTACATCCTACAACACAGATAATGCCAGCCTTACACCAAACAATTTTTCCAGGACTTTACTCTGTCAGACCAATTTCCAGTGATGGAATAAAATCATGAGTTTTCCTCAGTTGGCGTGCGTGTTCGTGATCTTGATCGTTTGGTGTAAGGTGGTGATAAAACTCAGTACGAGCTGTGTGAAGTCAAATCTTTTTCTGGCCTTGACATTCCATCAAAATTAAACATGTTTAATATTATTGTAAGTTTTTAAACTTGGCTCATGGAAATAGTGAAGTTCAATGACACGAACACTGTCAACAACCCAGTGTTAATTTCACTGATGACAACTTTTCATCAACAACCTTTTTTCCGTCACGAAAACGAGACAATGACAAGCAGAAAATACGTCATGATACGTCAGTCTGTGTTTCATTTTGTTGATGAGATGAGACATGACGAAAATGTTAGTGTAACAACCAATTACTGCTCTCTCTGCTGCACCAAACAGGAAGCAGCAAACTGGGTACACCATAAAAATGGAGGGGACTCCAGGGAGGTGATGGAACATAAACAAGTCTGGGTTCTCTTGGACTGTGGAAAAGGAGAACAAACTGGTGGAGTTGTGGAGTGAACATGAGTCAATTTAATTAATCTAATTTCCACGGTCTCCTCCCACTAAACTAACCCAGCAACGGGGCTGCAACTAACGATTATTTTCATTGTCGACCAATCAGTTGATTATTTCTTCGATTAGTCGACTCATCGTTGCAGCCCTACCCAGCAATGGAGGCTGCTGATGAGTTTTGAGTTAAGGCCACAAAATCAACAAGACTAGGTCAAAACCTAGTATGTAGCTGGACTGGGTATGAAAAACTAGAGGGCTTTTATTTGAAACAGGAAGCAGAGTCGGTCAGGGACTTTTGCCATGAGTTTGTGTCCAGAACTGGCCCTGTAGTTTGATCCAGCCCAGTCCAGGTTGAAATGGAACTTTTGGACAGAGTAAAGAGAGGATCACCTCATCAGTTTGTTTGAGGAACAGCTGTGTTTGTATGACACAAACTGTAAATGACTTCAAAAGGTAAATTAAGGCCTGTCAATCAGTTTGAAGCTGAGGTTAAAATGACTTCCTGTTAGACTTTATTTTGGTGGTCCCCTTTTCCTTTTGATCGTATGGGACTTTTATTTTGACGCCTTCTCCTGCCAGAAACAGGATATTGAAGCAGAAACGTTTGAGAACAAAGAAGGGAGAACGTGTAACTTCGCTCTGCAATTATCAAGGTCTTGTTCCCTGTACAGTTAGGCGCCCGGCTGCATTAAGCATCTTTACATGTGAATCCTCACCAGGGACGAGTGAGTCTTTGCGGCAGTCGTACAACATCCCGAGGCTGAAAGGCCGACCGAGCGCCGCCACCTCCATCGTCCCGCTGGCCTCAGAGTCCATCGCTCAGTCTGAACTGGACACTTCTCTGACTCCTCCTCTGTTTGTCTGCCAGATGTTTAAAGAACATTTGGTAATATGTCCAACCACCCTCACATTTTCACTTTAATTTGACCTTTTTCACTCACTGACGCTCACATCATTTTACAGACTTCCATTTAAAACAACCATATACTTATACACATATGTCCATACATACATACATCCATAGAACACACTGGCCCTGACAATAAACCCCTGACAAATAAAACAAAGGTATTAAAATTATTTCTTTAACTATTTTTGGCATTTGGTGTTTTTCAATGACATTCTTCTCAATTTCTCTTTATGTCACTTTTTTTCAGCGTCAGTTTTTTAATGATGCTACCTTTTTTTCTTTTCATTTTCTGTCACATTTTTTAGTGAAAAAAAGTGAAAAAGAGAAATAAAGAGCAAAAGTGAAAACATTTGAATGCAAAACAAAAATCAAAATGAAATAAAATAATTTAAATGCTTGTGTTTGAATTTTCAGTTATGTTTTTTTCAGTGCCAGTGTTTCCTTGTTGAGTGCCAAATTTTACATTTTCAATGTCAAATTTTTTTTTAAATGTCATTTAATTTAATGTCAGAATCAACTTTTCAATTTAAAATTTTACCTTTTCAATGCCAGATTTTGTTTTCTAATGACATTTTTTAATTTGTCCGTGCCCAGTTTAAATTTTGTATGTCAAAATTTGCTTTTTAAAAGACAAATTTTACTTTTAAGTGTCAAATTTTAATTTCTGACAGTCAAATGTTATTATTAAATGTCAAGTTTTACTTTGACTTTTTCAGTGCCAAAACTTACTGTCAAATCTGTCAGTTGGTTGATTTCACTTGTGTTTTTAACACTGCTGTTTCTTGTGTCTTGATTTGTTTTGCTGTGTCTACATGGGCGTCATTCTGCCTGTGAAAGGTCATGTTGACTGCTGAATTTTTATTTAACCTTTGACCTTTACACCTCTGATAAATCACCACAGTAACACTTCATGTGATTGGCTGCAGTCAGGATCTAAACCTGTGATATGCTTCCCTCTGGCGGCTGATACAACACACTGCTTCAGCTGCTCCAACAGTTTCATATGACACACAGGAGGGTGTTTCCTCTCAGAGTCATTTCACTGTTAGGTGACACAGAACAAACTGAAAGTCCTTTGGTCCAAAGCTCTTTTGTATGTTGTTGTCAGCTTAATGTCAGAGAGGTGATTTTTCTGTTAGATTTCAGTTGATCAGTTACTTAGTTTAAGTTTCTGTTACCGGTTTGTTTTTTACTGTGTCAACAGCTACATATGTGGTATAAAAAAGTCAAGCAGTAAACCAGAACAACAGGAAGCAGGTTGGAACAAGAGGGTCAATGAGCTAAAGCTGAGGCTGTTATTTGCTACAGAAGCATTGCGTGTTCACACATGTATTTTCTACTTCCTTTGATTGACTCTGAACTTTAGGAACTGAGATTGTTAATCCAAAGGAACAGAAACAGAAAGAAAGTGGGTCAGTTAGCTCAAGCTAATGCTAGCTGGGACTGAAGTCACTGTCACAGCAAGTCTGATAGTGGCTTTGACTCAGTTTGACCAAGTCTTCAGTCAGTGTACTGCAAACAGGAAACGAATCCAGGCACTCCAATCAAAAATGAGAATGAGGAAGTAAAGATTAGATCAAAAAGCCTTTATTATAATGGCCAACTCATTAAAAAGCCAACATGTTTCGAACACTGTTGGTCTTCATCAGGGCTGGAGAATGAGTTGGCCATTATAATAAAGGCTTTTTAATCTAATCTTTACTTCCTCATTCACATTTTTGTTTGGAGTGCCTGGATTCTTTTCCTGTTTGCAATATTTTGGATTTCCAGCCTTTTTTTCTAAGAGCACACAATACATTTTTTTGATCTACACTCTACACCGAGCAACCAGTTATCTGTTTTTCAATCTTCAGTCAGTGTACTGTAGCTTTGGAGAACAGTGTACTCACCAGAGATTCGTTGATGGAATCAGCTGATTTTGTCCTCACAGAGAAACAGATATACTCGTCTCCACTGCAGCACTGCTGTCTCTGAGATCAACTCCCACATGAGGAAATGAGAAACTAACAGTTCCCCTAGTGTTGCTCCACCTCGCACTGTACAGGAAGTCATGAAAGGCTGCAAGGGGAGGCGTCACTGAGCTTCAACACCCGCCCATCATCAACCTTCAACCTCCAAAAACTGATTTTTAAATGGAAGAAAACGATGAGACTGATGAACCATTGCTGCATTCAGTGTGTTACAGTTTTATACAGTGTTGAGGAGGATGAGCTTTACTGTGTTTCACAGCACACACACAATCATGAAGAGCCTTAATGGAACCAGTAAACATGGTAATGAACTGACACAGTGATGTGGATTTGTCATTTACACACTGAAACACAGACACACACACACACAATGGTTTTAGCTGTCTATCCCTTCAAAATAAGAGCACAGTGTGATTGAAGGGAACTTGAGCAAAGAGAAACAAATCCTCAGTGTGTTCACAGACAGTTAGCTGGATCACATGAACAGGATCATTTAGCTGACTGAGGTCATGTTTGAAGAACAGAGCTCTGTAGCCTACTGATGAGGAGAAATAAAACCACGACAGGTGTACTTACAGTAGAAAGGTGTGCGATCCTCTGAGGCTGTTCTGTCTCTGCCTTTATATCATCTGTGAGGGACAAACTCCACCTGCTCTCTGCTCACTGACAGGAGGAGGTGCAGAAGAGAAGCAGGCTGATTTCTCAGAAACGGTGTGACCTGCAGACTGACGTTCGAAATGTGCAGGAGGGAAAAACAAGACAGAGAGTCTGCAGCCATGCCAACAGCTCTGTGAGGCTGCACTCTCTGAGCTAATGTTAGCATGCTAACATGCTCACATTGACAGTGCTAACATGCTAATGGATAGCTGGTATAATGTTTACCATGTTCACAATATTACTTTAGCATGTTAGCGTGCTAACATACTCACAGTGACAATGCCAATATGTTAATGTCGAGCAGGTATAATGCTTACTATGTTTGATATGTTATGTTTGACAGAAAAGGCTTGGAAATAAAAATGTAGCAAAAATGTTCTCTCAGAAAATTCAAAACTCACCAGCGTTTTGAATTTGTCTTCTAATCTCTCAAGACAGATTCTGCAGATTGTAGAATCTGTCTGCAGCCCTGTGTGAAAGACGACTAGAGAGGAGGGGGAGGGCGGGGCTTTGAGTTTGAACATGCTGCGCTTTAGCCAATCACAATGGAGGGGGCGGGGCTGACACGTGCAGGTGTCCCCAGGAAATGTGTATCTACAGAAACAGCAAGCTTCGCGTCCATGGCGACCGCCCCACCCAAAACGCCGTCTCGCCAATGTTAAAAAAATATTTTTTTCCAGCGGATGTCTGAGTTACAACATGATTGAGCTAAGTGGAGTAGCTTAATGTCGTATTCGACAACGGGAGGCTTTTAACAGATGACGTCCTGATGTTAGCTTTGCTAACTGTCCCTGTCAGCTGCAGCCACTGATGCTTTCTCGACATTGTTGGGAATAGAATGATTTTATGTGTTTTACTATCAGTTGTGTTTCACTATATAAGTTTTAGATGTGTGAACAATGAGAATACTGAGATGATTTCAGCTGATCTGAATGTGTTTGCTTTGCAGAAGTGGAGAAGTACAGGAGAGGAAGAGACATGAAGTCTGAGGAGCACATACCGCAATGCTTAGATAATTAGTTTCATATATGGTAAAAAGAATAGAAAGTGATGAACAGATAGTAAGGTACAGCACGTGTAGGGAGTTGTGTTGTTCTTTTGTCTTTCAAAACAGGAACCACGCCCCCACCGCCAGCGGGAAGGAGTCAGATTAACACGAGGCAGGGGCGTGGTGTGGTGAAGGAGGAAGTGGAACTGCCAATGAGAAGAGGACAACGCCTTGCGTGCACAATGACACTCTGTTACGCTCAAATATACTGGGTCAGGGGAAGGACAGGAGGTCAGACTTCGTGAACTGACACCTTTGTTGTTCGTCAGGGACGTGAAGTTGAGACCCAGAGCTCTGTAATTTTATTCCTTTACTGCTTAATAAACTACATTAACTGAGACTGAATATCTTCTCCTATTGCTTCATTAAAGAACACACAGGACTGAGCTCACACATAGCACA
Organism: Cromileptes altivelis; assembly: GCA_013133815.1. Taxonomy (NCBI): domain Eukaryota; kingdom Metazoa; phylum Chordata; class Actinopteri; order Perciformes; family Serranidae; genus Cromileptes; species Cromileptes altivelis. The sequence goes on along the minus strand of CM023144.1, from coordinate 40,380,109 downwards.
ATGGAGAGTAGGATGAGACTCTTAGTCCAACAACATCGTGATTTCCCAAAACTGAATAAATACCACACGTAGCAACACAAAACTGCTTTGCTAGCTCAATCATGTTGTAACTAAGATATCCGCTGGAAAAAAAAAACTTTCACGCCATGGACCGTTTATTGAGTTAACGTTACTGAGTTACAGACACTGCTAATGGCTAAAAGCTAACGGTTAGCCCAGCTAATCTACGATAACCATGTTATTAATTACAAAACACACAGAAATAGTAACATTTGTTCAGTCATTGTGTTTATAGACTTTACAAACATCACATTAGTCTACACGGTGATACAGTGACGTGAAAAATGTGATATATAGCTAAACTCTGCTGGTTTTCTACCCAGAGGTATTTGTAAACAACACGGCGATTCCCTGGGAGCACCGCCGGAAGTGAAGGGCGTGAGCGATCGCCGAGGCCCCTGCACTTCTGTTAGTCGAATAACTCCAGGCTGTTCCTCCAGAGGTAAAGGAAGAAAATAACTTTTTTTTACCGATAGATTTCAAGATTGGCCTCCTTCAAACTCTTACAAGGTGTCATTTCCTGTTAGTGATGTCACTTAAAGGAACAGTACAGTATTTTGGTGCAGAAATAGTTTGGTGTGACGGGGTGAAACATGAAACTTAAGGACACACATAAAGTATACTATTTCAACCTAAAATGAAAAAGGAAGCACTGATGCTAAAAACAAAGAGTTGAGTTAATAACAATTAAAAATCTAAAAATTGCAGTTATTTAATTTAATATTTTACTTCAGGCTCATGAGTGCACTTACATTAGTGTCTTCAGCCATTAAAAACAATATTAACAGAATCATACTGCCTCATTTCCCCCTGTAAATATTTGGGACCTAAACTCAACAGTTTTCATGGACTGTGCACACAGTAAAATGTCGACCTGATGATGGCGCTACATGAAACTGAGGTCACAGAGACAACTGACCACATGGTGGCAGCATAACCAACACTTTTATTCTCTCCATATATGTCTTATATTTTGGCAACTTTTATATTTGTGATCTGTCCTGGACCACAGTGGTGATGAATTCAAACACAGGTCAAATTTGACCCACAAACACTGCAGGTGTAAACACTTTTCTAACAGGAAGGTGGAGGATGAAGGAGTACCAATACAACAATGTAAAAATACTCCACTACAAGTAAAACTACTCCGCCCACAGAAATCTGTCTGTGATATATATTGTTATATATTAGATTATTACCACTGCAGCATCAGTGTCAGAGCAGCATGTTACTGTTGTAGCTGCTGCAGGTGGAGCCAGTCTGAGCTACTTTATATGGACAGTTAGCAGGTGTAGTCCAGTGGCCCCCAACCTGGAGGTCGGGCCCCTCAAAAGGGTCACCAAAAAAAAAAAAAAAAAAAAAAGGGGGATCATGTGACAGAAGAGAAGAGGAAACTTAATTCTGATGCACAAATTTATATTTGACACTTCTCCAATCTTTGCTTTTAAAAACAAAATATTGGCACATTTTTGGTGTTTGAGCCTCAAACAAATTCAAATAGTGACCTGAAAGGTCCTGGAAGAGAAAACAGAGCTGCAGAAGGTGAAGAAGACCACACTGACACATCAGAGGACAACAGACAACACTTGAGTCAGAATAACATTTATTTATTGTTCATCATTTAATGACTGAATGATTTCTCCATTGTATCACCCAACAGGACAATAACATGTCAGTCAGTATACATCAGTATCAGGAAGAATTACAGTGATTCAGTTTGTCTTCATGCTTTTAAATCTTCAAGAAAAGAAACTTAACAGTAGATTCAAATGTTAAAATCAGCAGTAAGCAGATGTACAGTGAGACATATACGTCACATTGGCTGCAGGAAAACTGTCTGTGCAGTGAAAGAAATTACAGCAGTAGCACATGTGCGATAGAATTTTGCAGTGTGTGTGTTTGTGTGTGAGTCAGAGCCTCTTGTTTGTGTGTGAGGTGAATCAGCGACACATCGATAACGTACTTGGTAGTTGAAGTCTATCGCCTGACGCTGAGACAGCGTCTGGATGCGAGCGACAGATGTGTTTATAGAGATGTAGCAGGGCTGTGATAGGGTGACCAGGTCCCAATAAACCAAATGTAGTACAAGGAGTAGGTCTGTGAGGGACAATGTGGGACACCTGCCCCCGGCGCGAAGTTTAGTCATCGGCAATCTGGAAATCCATCAGTTAAAAAAACAAAGAAAAACAAAAAAAAACTATTTTTTTTCTTCCTTTACCTCTGGAGGAACAGCCTGGAGTTATTCGACTAACAGAAGTGCAGGGGCCTCGGCGATCGCTCACGCCCTTCACTTCCGGCGGTGCCCCCAGGGAATCGCCGTGTTGTTTACAAATACCTCTGGGTAGAAAACCAGCAGAGTTTAGCTATATATCACATTTTTCACATCACTGTATCACCGTGTAGACTAATGTGATGTTTGTAAAGTCTATAAACACAGTGATTGAACAAACATTACTATCTCTGTGTGCACATTTTGTAATTAATAACATGGTTATCGTAGATTAGCTGGGCTAACCGTTAGCTGTTAATGTTAGCCGTTAGCGGTGTCTGTAATAACCATAGACTGTATAAAAATAAGGTAATAACTCATTAAATGGTCCGTGACTAAAATATTTTTTCCAGCGGATATCTTAGTTACAACATGATTGAGCTAGCAAAGCAGTTTTGTGTTGCTATGTGTGGTATTTATTCAGTTTTGGGAAATCACAATGTCTAGAAAGCATCAGTGGCTGCAGCTCACAGGGACAGTTAGCAAAGCTAACATCAGGACGTCATCTGTTAAAAGCCTCCCGTTGTCGGATGCGACATTAAGCTACTCCAGTTAGCTCAATCATGTTGTAACTCAGACATCCGCTGGAAAAAATATTTTTTTTCACGTTGACGAGACTTCGTTTTGGGTGGAGCGGTCGCCATGGACGCGGAGCTTGCTGTTTCTGTAGATACACATTTCCTGGGGACACCTGCACGTGTCAGCCCCGCCCCCTCCATTGTGATTGGCTAAAGCGCAGCATTGTTCAAACTCAAAGCCCCGCCCTCCCCCTCCTCTCTAGTCGTCTTTCACACAGGGCTGCAGACAGATTCTACAATATAGATTGCAGAATCTGTCTTGAGAGATTAAGTCTATGATAAGATTGAGTATATTAACACTGGACTGTTTTAATTACTTAAGTATTTAGCAACACAGAGACTTGTGGTCAGTGGGATGTGAGGATTCTTAAAATAACGTGTGCAGATGTGAAGCCCTGACTGTATCTGACTCAGCCTTAATGAAAGCTGTTGTCTTGCATAAAATATGAACCTTATAGTCAAACACTGTTTATTTAGCCTGTGTAGTTGAGGGGACAGGTCAAACTGATATGATGCTGATTTACAGGAGAATTCATGTAAAATGGAGGATAAACCATGAACATAAACTACAGATCACCTGTAAAGCATTTTTATCAATTAATCTATCATAATTAAAACAACTGGAGGCTGAGAACAAACTGATATATGGGTCTGATCACTTTTTAATCAATTGACATCATTCCAGACAGGATGTTAGTGTGTCTGTGACTTCCTGTACAGACTGAAGGCTGCGGCCGCCTGCTCTCGTCTACGTTCCAGGCGAGGCGCAGTTCATCTTGAACGAGCCTATTGACACTCGCGCAGCTATCCTGCGCACCTGCACGGTGTGGTGATGAACTGTATAATTGATTTCTGTTGCCGTGCTGTTTGCGGGCCTGCACGGCAGAGTGATACTGGCCAAAAAATAGTCCCAATTGATAGCAAGGTCTGACGTAATGCGGGGATGTTTTAAAATTATTGAAATAGTCTAACAAAACACATGCATACTTTTTTGTAGCTGAAAACCTTTTGGTTACGTGTCCCCCGTACATCTTCAGAACTACTTTTTCTCCGGTAAGCTACGGGCCATTTCTCAGAACAGGAGGCTCGTTGACAGTAGTGACACCGTCACATCAGAGCTACAGATGGTCAGCGTTTCACACAACTTCATGTCCAAAAACCTGAACTATCCCTTTAACCCTGCAAAAAAGGTTCTATGTTTCCCGGGTTTTATGTTCCCCAACCTTCTGGAAAGGATATAATTAGCCAGACTACCCACCATAGATCGCCCAAAGGGTAAGTTTCTCATTGTAATTTCTCTCCATTATGTTCCGTTGTGTGTGTTTAGAGATGTTAACATATTAATGCAACTGCTATGTTTCCTGCCTTTTTTGGATAAGCGGGGAACATAGAACCTTTTTTTTAAGTAAGCGGGGAACATAGAACCCGGGAAACATAGGGATGACCCTGAAATAGTTGCTATATGGGGCGGGCCCTAGCACCTAAACACATGTGAGTTGGGCCATTTGCATTACTCATAGCCAGACCCTAAATCTTTCTAGATCTGGGTTTTCGAGGGAATGTTAGGCAACCGTCCGGTGTCTTGATAGTGATAAGTCCTGAAAACAAATTTATGACTTTTGATTCCAACCTTTTGGTTTCTATGACATTCAAAGCAACAAAGAACCTCCTCATGCTTTGTGTCCCGATGTTCCAGAACATCTGATTTATGCCTACATCTTCATCATCTCCTCTCATGCTGTCTGCTACAGATGATTTGTTACGAGTAAACAACGCTGAATTATTGAACTTGAAGTGAACTGGCAGACCATCTGTTGTTTTAGGACATGGGATGCCTGAAGCATTGATTGCCTCTAGGACAGGTGGTTGCTGGCTGTCTGCGGATGTCACCAGAACTCTGATGTTTCCTGCTACATCTGTGCCAGAGATTGAGAGCAAAGACTCAAACACATATCTCAGTGATGGTGTGAGTCGTGTTAAAGCAGCCTGAGCTACTAAACACACAGCATCAACTTCACCAAGCTTGACAAAGAAGAGATCACACCGATGGTTAATCATCTCCCTCTCTCTTTCTCTGCCTCTTGTATTTCCAAACCCTGGAGTGTCAACAATGGTCAGTGAGTGCTCTATTTTAAACCCCTCCTGGTGGTTGAGTTTGTACACAGTGACGTCAGAGGTCTGGCTTTCAGCTTGTGATCTCGGCTGATCCTCATCAATCAGTTTGAATCTGAAATTGTCCTCCCAGTCTACACCAACAATGTAGTTGATCATTGCATTGATCAGAGTGGACTTTCCTGATCCGGTCTCTCCAAAAAGTACAACAGTGCGATTTTTCCTCATGCTTTCTTTGCCAAAAGTGAATCTTCTGCATCCATCTATGGCCATATCTCCTTCATCCAGAGGCAGTTTGTAAACTGAGGGAGATTCAGAACTTATCTTTACACTTATACTTTTGAGGAAGTCTGTGAGGGGTGTAGCTTTTGTTGTGCAGACAGTAACAGTGATGCTTTCTTTGCTTTCTCCAGCAACACCACAATCACATCTGACCCTGACAACATATTCTGTCTCTGGCTGAAGACCTGAAATGATCACCCTCTCAGCTCCTGCCGTCTTTTGGCTCCATTGGAGATCTTCCTCTGTCAGGCTGTTGTCTTTTTTGGCGTACTCCACGATGTAGCTCAAAATGTGGACATTCTGTCCAACCTCAGCAGGTTTCTCCCAGCTGACTGATATCTCACTTGAATTTGGTTCAACTTGAGGTTTCCCAGGAGGGCTGCAGGGTAAAGTTTTAATGGAACCACTGACTTCATTGGCTGGTCCAACACCTGCTGAGGTCACTGCTCTGCACCTGAACATGTACTCTGTGTTAGGACTCAGATCACTCACTGTGACTTCTTCAGCTTCTGATGCTGTCTTCTGTTTCCATCCATCGTCTCCACTGACACAGTACTCAACAGAGTAGGAGGTGATGTTCTCTGCTCCAAACTTTGGTGGAGAAATCTTCAGTGTCACACTCTTGTGGTTTGTTTCAGTGACTGTCACTGTTTCAGGCTTTGAAGGCGGCTCAAAGTTCTCACTGAGTGAAAAGCCGTCTTTATAAAGGTAGATGCTTGAACCTTTGTGTGTCTCATTTGTTGAACCAACTGTCAAGAACTTAATGTTCTTGTTCTCCTTGTTGGCCTCTGCAAAGTCACTGAAGAGCTTTGCTTTATGCCTCATTGCATCTGGTACTTTGTTTGAAAGGTACCATAGTTCCTTCTCTACATCATCAGTATGTGGATCTCGAGGTTCGTCTGGTTTGGATGTCTCTGTTAAGTAGTTTGATAAAGCTGAGAGGAAGGGTTCGGCACTTCCCAGTGAGGTGAAAACAAAACACACTGCATGCTCTGCACTGTGAATTTCTTTGTACAGGTGATTTTGAGATGGAACGATCTTGGTGTTTTTCATCATGTTGGTGAAAGACTTTAAGATGCAGATTTCTCTCTCTTTGCAGTCCATCCACTCGTTCAGGTCTTTGCTGTTGAATGGAGAAGAATGTCTCTTCTTCAGGATCTCTGTGAGCTCAGCCTCCTCTTCTCCTCCTCCTCGGATTGATGGAAGTTTCTTTGCCAAGGTTCGTTGGAATTCCAGCTTGAACTCTGAGCACATTTCTTTAAAAGTTTTAATCTTCTTGCCGATCTGTGAGAACTGCTGTGCAGTGGTGGTTCTCAGTGCATCATTGCACCTCATTTCCAGCTCACTGAAGTCCTCCAGGACACTCTGTGATTCATGAACTAATCTTATACTTATCTGACGCACGAGTTTTGCAGCAGAAGAATCTAAACTCGTCAGTGGCAACAGCCAGACCTTCACTGGTACGGCATTTTCTCCGTTGGCTCCCAACAATTTTGGCAGACTTTGGTAGACCTCTACCGCATCCTGAAAGGATGTAGGAGGCTTCTGAAGGGAAAAGTCTCCAAAGAATCTGCAGGAGAATTTCTCAACATTTTCTCTGTCCTTGTCTTCCATTTTCAGTGAACCTTCACCCTCTATTGCAATTTTGGGAATCTTCTTGATCATCACCTTCAAGTTGCCCTCAATGTCTTGATGATCTTCCTTTTCGGACACTTCACGGTCAAAGACAAAGAAGGCTTGTGCCCCATAAAGAATAGCTGTGACTACATGTGTTGCTAATCCTTTATCAAAGACATACGGATGCTTCACATTGTCTCTTCCAAGATGGTTCATGGACAGTTCCTGAACCTTTGTGGTAGCTTTGTACTTCAGTGTTACTCTGGCCTGATTTTTGGAAGTCTTACTATCGTTCAGGTATTTGGCCGATCCTCCAACCTCCACCAGTCCACTTAAGAAACTTGCCTTCAGGGATGCTTCAACATTTAGTGCTGATGATTTATCTGCAATTGATTCAGATGCAACTATCTCAAAATCATTATAGCTCTGTGGTCTTTCTCCAATATGATTTCTCAGGTCATCACGGTCCCACAATGTCATTCCTAAAAAGGAAGAAGCAAAAATCAAGTTCAGCTTCCAGAACCAGCCTGACAGGAGAATTTGTTACTACATCCTACAACACAGATAATGCCAGCCTTACACCAAACAATTTTTAGTCGACTCATCGTTGCAGCCCTACCCAGCAATGGAGGCTGCTGATGAGTTTTGAGTTAAGGCCACAAAATCAACAAGACTAGGTCAAAACCTAGTATGTAGCTGGACTGGGTATGAAAAACTAGAGGGCTTTTAATTTGAAACAGGAAGCAGAGTCGGTCATGGACTTTTGCCATGAGTTTGTGTCCAGAACTGGCCCTGTAGTTTGATCCAGCCCAGTCCAGGTTGAAATGGAACTTTTGGACAGAGTAAAGAGAGGATCACCTCATCAGTTTGTTTGAGGAACAGCTGTGTTTGTATGACACAAACTGTAAATGACTTCAAAAGGTAAATTAAGGCCTGTCAATCAGTTTGAAGCTGAGGTTAAAATGACTTCCTGTTAGACTTTATTTTGGTGGTCCCCTTGTCCTTTTGATCTCATGGGACTTTTATTTTGACGCCTTCTCCTGCCAGAAACAGGATATTGAAGCAGAAACGTTTGAGAACAAAGAAGGGAGGACGTGTAACTTCGCTCTGCAATTATCAAGCTCTTGTTCCCTGTACAGTTAGGCGCCCGGCTGCATTAAGCATCTTTACATGTGAATCCTCACCAGGGACGAGTGAGTCTTTGCGGCAGTCGTACAACATCCCGAGGCTGAAAGGCCGACCGAGCGCCGCCACCTCCATCGTCCCGCTGGCCTCAGAGTCCATCGCTCAGTCTGAACTGGACAAAATAGACAACAGTTTGTTAGTTCACTTCTCTGACTCCTCCTCTGTTTGTCTGCCAGATGTTTAAAGAACATTTAGTAATATGTCCAACCAACCTCACATTTTCACTTTAATTTGACCTTTGTCACTCACTGACGCTCACATCATTTTACAGACTTCCATTTAAAACAACCAACACAGTCTGAGCTTGTATTTACAACCTTCAAAAAAGGATCAGTTGGTTGAGTTTCAGCTCAGTGGACCTCACGCACCAACAGTCTCTTCAATTTCTCTCATATTTTCTCTTAATTTTACAGTTAAGAGAAAAAACAAGAGAAGTCAACTTCAGATGCACCAAACATGCGTAATCATCCAAATCTGCTCTGATCCAGCTGTGCTGAATGATCAGTCCCCCTTAGTCATAGGTAACGTCCTCCAAACACTATATAAGGGCAGGTGTTGTGCTGTGTGCAAAGACTGTGAAACATGAACAAGAACCGGAGAGATGGCACCAAAGAGAGGGCTGGAAGAAGAACAACTTTTGCAGTACGGAAATCAATGTACTGTTAAACAGACTTGATCAAAGTAAATGTGATTTTCCAGAGTGGTTGTACTGGTGTTGCAGGAAAATCAAAAAGTCAGCACTGACAAAACATTTGTGATAAATGTGTGTCAGCAGCAGTGATGGAGAAAGTATTCAGATTCTCGACTCAAGTAAAAGTACCATACCACACTGTAAAAATACTCTGTTATTGTAAAAGCCCTGCATTGAAATTGTTGCTTAAGTAAAAGTTTGTAAGTGTAATTAGGAAAATCTATTTAAGTATTAAAAGTTATCTTAGTACTCATACACACTGGATATTTGATTGTCCCTCAAAGATCATTCTACTTAATTTTAACTTGTAATCAGTTTGCACTCACCTAGCTAGAGTCTGATATCTGGGAACAAGGTGACATCACTAACAAGAGGCAACACAAGCAGCCAGATGATCAGACAGATCAGAAACAAACATGTTAAATGACAACATCCTCGTTTTGTGTTGGTATGTTTCCATGTTTTTATATCTCATCTTGTCTGCCTCCCTCTCTGTGTGTCACTTAGATAAAATTTACTTGCTCACCTGTTGTCACTGCTGTTCTGCGATCTGCAGCTCTGTGTTTTCCTGATTATCTTTGTTGTCTTTGTGTCCATTTTTTAAACAGCGCTGTTTCTTGTATCCTGATTTATTTAAATGTCACTCGGCCTCTAAAAAGCTCAGATTGACTGTTGAAGTTTTATTTAACCTTTGATCTTTAAGCCTCTGATAAAACACTTTGGTAACACTTCAGCTGATCAGCTGCTGTCAGGATTAAACCTGTACAATGTCTCCCTCTAGTGGCTGATACAACGCACTGCTTCATATAATTTTCTGAGAAGAGAAAAAAAGAGTGGTCAACTCCATATATACATGTACACACATTAGCCTGGGGCTATAATCCGGCACTGTCCCTTCTAACTTAAACAAAAAATAAATAATAAATAAACATATATGTATATATATATATATATATATATATATATATATATATATACATATCATCAAATAAATATATATAAATATAAATATAAATATATCTCCTCATCACAGAGGGCGTGTTGCTGAGTCATTTCATATACATGAAATATCTATCTATATATCAATTTTCAGAGGATGAAGAGGAAGTCCACCGAGTTCGACATCTCCTCTTTATTTAAAAGATTTTTTTTTTTTTTCATTTCATTTTTTTAATTTAAAAGGACACATTAATCAACATCTCTGTAAATGTGCCAGTGTTATAGTCTGGAAATCTCAAGACTCAAATCTAGAAAGATTTTGAGTCTAGCTCTCACCGATACACCCTTGACCCTACCCAAGGGGCGGCACTAAATGAGGCATTTCAGATACTGCCGCACACAATTGGATAGCACGATGGCCAATCAGAGCAAAAAACAAGGTGACGTATTCATTGCGCTAAGCCCCATTTGTTTGCCGACCAGTGGGGCTAACTGATATATTATGCTTTTGCTGTATCCCGTCAGCAAAATGGCAAAAACGTCCTTCCTGGAAACGAAGGCTTCTAGGGCAGTCTTCTGTTCCTCTCTCAGGGAGAAGGATAAGTGTAGTTGGCTTAGCGTTTCTCCACAGCTAAATTGAATGGACATGGTCCTTCGGCAGCTGCCATCTTGGCTGTTTACTTTCAGACTCATCACGTTACGCCCGCCCAGAGCCCGCCTCTGTCAGATAAACTGATCTGACTGACTTAGAGTCACTCTTATCCTATAGACATTTCCTTAACCAGTTATAATTTCTCCTTACCTGTGAAGCCTTGGGCTGATAATTGGTGATGCTGTCAGGTCCCTGTCCTGATACCTGCCTGGTTTCTCCCTGTCCCTCTTCTATCTGTTGCAATAATATAGATAATAAATGTGCAAAGCAAAATTCATAAATAGAATTAAGAATAGTAGTGATGACATAGCTGTAGAAATTAACCTCAAAGTCACTTTTATGCTCTAGATATTTTCTCTCAGCCAGTTATGATCTCTCCTGTGAAGACCCTGCATGATCATCCTTGCTGGCCTCTGGTCCACTGTCTCCTCCCTGACCCTGCTTTTTATATTGTGGCAAGAAAGATCAAAAAAATATGTGCAAAGCAATAGTGAGCACAAGTTCCTATTAAGGAGGAGTGGGTCTATTCCTAGCATGAAACTAGCTAGTAAGGTATTTAACATCGGTAACATTAATATTAGTGTTCTTGTTAACTAGCTTAACTTGATATATTGGCCTCTATTAATTAGTCATCATTTATCTAAGAAACTGTGAAGAAACTGTGCAAGGTTTTTTGCTTCTTGCTGGCTGGTTTGCTGAACATAGTTAACACACAGCAGCACACGTCTTGTCTGTGCGATTGATTCAGATCACAACAACGCTTAAAGACGGCTCGGAAAAACACATTACCACATGTTAAAAACGGGGGACAGAAGGCACAGATACGGGAAGTGCGGGGGACATGTCCTTTGTGTCCCCCCTCAAATTACATCCGTGCCTGCACACACTGACTCTAGATTTTAAATTTTGACTTTTTGACTAAATTAACAAAGGGGATGGTTTTTGGTCAATTTTCTATCAAAGGGGATGGCACCCCCCCTCAATTTGGCCATTTGCCATTCCCATACACTGGGACATTCTCTACCTGGACGTCCATTGAAATGCATTACAGAAAGTCAGTTTGTTCGGTTTTATGAGCTTTTTCTGAGATTTGAAGTTTAAAAATGGTCAAACGGTGTGCATGGGGTACATGCAACTCTGACACAAGGTATCCTGAGAGGCTGGGCGACCAGGTGTATTTTTACACTTTAAACCACATCTCAACCGAGAAAAGTGTCTCCTTTGGATAAAGTTGTGTGGTAACGTTAGACCACAACATCAACTCAACGTGAATAAGATTAACAGTGATGTCTACATCTGTTCTAAGGTAAGTCAACATTGTGTTTGAGGCAACATATTGTCACTTTGCTGCAAAGAAATATAAAGTTATCTTTAACATCTCTAGCTAACATTAGCTAAAGTTAGCCTAACGTTAGCTCCTAGCTGCGTTGTTCATCATGTCACCTTGTTTGCTGGGAGTTCATTAGCCTATTTTGTTCTAGTTTTGTACTTTGGTGATGGTACATCATTGTTAGCTGTTGTCCAAAGGGCTCTAGTTAAGCTGACGTTAACTTCTGGAGCTTAGCTTCATTAACTTATCTGTAATGGCAGAGATAACAAAGGTTGGCAAACGTTATGCTGAATGATTCAGTGTAAATACTGTAGCACCAAACTAACGCAGAAACACTCTTGGTAAAGATGGTAAAAAGGCCGTTATCCTTTTCTCATATTCTGAGCCAAAAACCTTAACTTCAGTGGCACTTTAACTTGTTGTCTTTGATGGTGACGGCAGGGGCATCGTTTCAGCAAAAGCTAAGGTATGGCAATATGACAAGACGTCACAGAGCTACTGATGATGGAGTTTCAAAAATATGAACTTATATAAAACTTCACTTTGGTCTTTGACCTGTCAGAAGTACATACTATGCTATTGAAAACTGATGCAAAGGACATGAAGCTGTTTCTCACATTCATAATACCTCATGTCTGCATGTAATGCACGACTTGGTGAGAGCAGTGAAAACATCGGACCTATTTCGGCGCATATTTCAGCACCACAGACAGCGGGCAGACGTTTAATTATCATTAGTCAGGTGTTTAACTTCACAGAAAAGCTCATTTCTAGAAGACAACCAAGGGGTCTGGTGTATGAAACACAGTAAAACAAAGGCCAATTTGGTACAATACTGTATAGGCGACTTTATTGGAGTGTCTCCAGAGACCGAAAATACAAGCTGAACATGCCAACATGAAGAAAAAACCCCACATACAATCAGACAGGCTTCAAGACATCATTTAGACAGGCTGTCTACAGCAGCAGCGCAAAATGCTTTTACAACACATAGATAGCGTATTTTTCCAAATAGCAGCCCGGGCGTTTATTTCACAAAATCGATTTTGACCCCAGGCGTTTAAAAGAACCAGGAGCTATTTGCTCAAGGCTTTTTTTTTTCTTTTTTTTGCACCGACCTGCACCAGGCCGTTATTTGGTTACAGTTCCTGTCCAGTATGTGTTTAGTGCAAAAATATAGGGGTGAGTTTGTGTACAAAAATCTCTAGCCCATTTAGAGTGGGTCATTTTTTTCGTGTACACGGGTTTCACCGCTGGGTGGTGCTATCGCATTATAACAGTAAAGCCCCAGTTATCCGAATACCAACCGAATGGGCCATTTAACCAACAGTTACAGGCCGCCACACCAAAATATCGCCATCCCGACAGTCCACCATCCCAAATTCTGGCACCTGAGTCCTGACAGTAAGCTATGGCGAGCCTGTAGAAGCTGTATTCCCCATGCATGTCAGCGATTTTCACCGGGGACGCATGTGAATAATTCAGGCTGACATTACCTGTTTTTCAGCAAACTCCTCTGGTAATTTTATTAAAAGGCATGGCATATAGGTCCACAGTAACTTATTATTGTTATTATTATTGGGTCTTATTAGAGTGGGCTACAATGAGTACGTGGCCATCAAATCACAGCATCCGTGGTGAGAGGACACGGAATTGTGTGCGCTTTTACGCACACGGGTGTAGGTGATCACGGATATTTGATGTGGGAAAGATGTAGCCAGATGTATTACCTGTTTTAGATACATGGCTGTCCGTCCGTCCATCCGTAGCAGAGTCATGTGCACCACTTCACCACCGACCCCTGCGTAAAAGCGAAAACAGTCCCTCAAGGAGGGCCATTAATCGGACCAGTGTTTAATACGCAAAATGGGGTCAAACCTCCGGCGGGCGGCTATTTGCCACTGGGCGACTATTTGCAAATACATGGTAACTCACATAACTCAAAATTCGCGGAGGAGCAAAGTGGCGAATAATTTGATTCACTAACACTCGTATTCACTGATGGGCCCTTTTGGTTACTTCTCAATGACATCTGATCGTTATGTCTCCAAAAATCATCAGTTGCCTCCTGTGAAATGCCGTGTACTGTGACACCTGCCATAGCGCCGCTCACTGAATGTTGATAGTTTGTCCAAGTGAGTGGAGGGGGCGGGGCTTAGCCATAGGTCAATTTTCAATTGCAGTCCTTTGGCAAGGTGTTTTGATAACTATTATGACTAGTTGTAAAAAAGTCAGAATTGTTTAAAAATATAAATCAAGGAGACAGAAACAAACAACATGAACAAACAAGCAGACAGAGACAACTTCAGCAGATTATAAAACACACAACAAACACCACAGACAAAGCAGAAGACAGTAACTTCTGACAGAGAAAGCAGAAGACAACACTATGAAGCAACACTCACTCTGGCGACAGGCAATTAAAGGACAGTATTGGATCAGCAGAGACAGACAGTATATGCAGTTAGTGATGGTCACATATTTGATTGCTCAGAATCCACTTTTTCAAATGATGACTAAATGTACAGTAAGATTTGCAGTTTCTTACGTCAGTTGGTAATGTATTCCATAAGTTAGAGACTCTCACAGAAAAGCACAGTTGACTAAAGGAACTGGACCTACGAGGGATGACACAATCCCCTCTTAGGGCAGACCTTGTAATTTTATTGTTAGAGTGATGGAGCTTTGTCATTTATGATTTTAAAGATTAGTCAGGCATCACTGTGTTTAATTAAGTTTTCCCTGCTGAGAATGTTATGTTTATCAAGTATGTTGCGATGATGATACAGCTTGGGTTTTCTATCCAACACCTTGAGAGCTTGCTTGTACAGTGAGAGGATAGGCTTCAGCGTTGTGCTGGTTGCCTGACTCCAGCTTGTTATACAATATGTTAAATGCGGCATGATTATTGCATTCATAAATTGTTTTGCAACCGGTGTTGTTAGGCAGTTTCTACTATATCTAAAATTTGACAGATTGTACCTATTTGTCAGCATTACCCTTTTAACTTGGTTTTTAAAGTTAAATTAGAGTCTAGGATGATACCTAGATATTTAAAATGTGAGACTGTTTGGATGACCTCTCTAGCTATCTGGACTTTAGGATCACAGCCTGATCTAGTATTTGTCTTGCTGAAAAACATGCACACTGTTTTCTTTACATTAAGGTGCAAATGGGAGTCAGTGAGCCATTTATGTACATGTACCATTGCTTCACAGAGTTTAGCAGCTGTAAGTGCTTTTGTCTTTGCATGGACATAGATGACTGAGTCATCAGCATACAGCTGCACCTCACACCCTGTGCATGCTGATGGCAAGTCGTTTATGTATAAACTGAATAAAATCGGTCCAAAGACAGATCCCTGGGGTATACCCGTATCATTTCTTAGAGGTGGTGATATTTCACCATTCACCCTTACACACTGAACTCTTTCTGATAGGTAGGGTTTCAGAAGTCAGCTGTTTGCTGGAATAGTAGCTGTTTAGCCTCCAAGGCTAACGAAGATGTAGACCACTTCAGAGAGTGCAGCTCTCCCTCTTCCTCCTCATTAGGCAGACCCTTGGATCTTGTTTGTGTGGTAACTGCAGTCGATCTTGAGTTATGGCCAAAAACGTGTTTTGTGAGGTCACACTGACCTTGACCTTTGACCTCTGGCCACAAAATTCTTATCAGTTCTTTTTTGGGTCAAATTTAAAGAAATCTCCTCAAGATGTTCTTGAGGCATCATGTTCATGAGAATGAGAGGTCACATTGAAGTTGAACTTTGACCACCAAAATGTAATTAGTTAATTCTCGAGTCCAAATGGACATTTGTGCCAAATTTGAAGAAATTCCCTTGAGGTGTTCTTGAGATATCATGTTCAGAAGAATGGGACAGATGAGGTCACACGGACTTGACCTTTGACCTATAATCACCAAAAACTAATCAGTTCATCTTTGAGTCCAAGTGGACATTAGTGCCAAATTTGAAGAAATTCCCTCAAGCTGCTCTTGAAATACTGCATTCACAAGAATGAGATGGGTGCAAGGTCACAGCAACCTTGACCTTTGACCCTTGACCACCAAAAACTAATCAGTTCATTCTTGAGTGATATTTGTGTCAGATTTAAAGAAATTCCTTCAAGGTGTTCTTGAGATATCACATTCACGAGAATGAGACAGATGCAGGGTCACAGCAACCTTGACCTTTGACCACCAAGATCTAATTATTTTATTGTTGATTCCTTGTGGACATTTGTGCCTAATCTGAAGAAATTATCTCAAGGTGTTCCTGATATATTGCATTCACGAGTATAAGATGGATGCAAGGTCACAGCAACCTTGCCCTTTGACCTATGATCACCAAATTCTAAACAGTTCGTCATTGAGTCCAAGTGGACATTTGTGCCAAAACTGAAAAAATCCCTGGAGGCATTCTTGAAATATTGTGTTCACAAGGATGGGACATACATGCATACATACATATACAGATGTAAGGACGGACAACCTGAAAACAAAATGTCTGCAATCACAGCTATCGCCAGCATGGAGGCATGAACAGATGGTGCTAGGTGAGCTAGCTGCAGATGCACACTTCCATGTACATTTAATTCAGCACTTCTGAACAAAAGAATTACAGATGTAAAAGAACACAGAGGCTTGTTGGACTGTAGTCTCGCCACCAGACAATCAGAGATCTCCGCCTTCTGATAGTCTGGGGACACTCCTTTTTAAAGTGTGTTTAACACACCAGAGAAAACGGCCGGCAACAAAGCAACTCCTCTTGCATTTTTGAAAAGGACACGCCCTCCTGGAAATGTGCGCTCCCCCTTTTCTCGTCCGCAAGGAAACAAACACACAGAGAGCTTGAAAATGGATGCCGAGAGATTTAACTCCGCTTTATCCAACATGTGCTCAGTCCACAAGATTGTGGAAATGAAGGACTTACAGCGACTTTGTTTAAAACTTTAATGCAGTGGGACTATGTTTACAAGCACAAGAGTTCAGCGAGCCACTGAAGGACCGCCCTGCAGATTTACTATTGGTTCTGCAATGTAGGGAGTTTTTTTAAACTCTGAAATTGTATCCACCCATCTAAACACAAAATCAGGGAGAAAGTCATCAGTCTTTAGTTAAGCAAAGCGTCTAAAGACTGACTTGTGAGTCTAGTTGGACTGTGACACAGATCACAGTGTGTTGTGACGGTGCAGCTTCAGTCTTTACAGGCTGCTGTAACTTCTAGAAGCCACTGGATGTCACTGTTTGCTGCTGAGTGTTAGGCCCCAAAGCTTCATGAGGTTTCATCCATCAGAGTGAAACCATGAAACCTAGCTCGGACAGATGTTGAGTGACAAGTGAAAGGGTCCTTTTCTGTCTATATCTTGGTTTAATGGAACAGTAAGGTCTTATTTACAGAGCTGCAGAGAGGCTGCACTCAGGTTTGGACCTCATCTTTAAAGCTGACATGGACGAGAAGTCTAAAATGCTCATAAAATGGAAATCAGCAGTTTGTTAAAAACTGGACCATCTGCTGAGGAAGACTGTATGATATGACTGAAAGCTACAGATCAGATAAATGAACTAGGGGTCGAGAGATAACCGGCCTGGCTGATTATCGTGGCCGATATTATGAATTTTTAGGGTTAGGGTTAGTACATGCACACCAGAAACAATAGAAAACCATCACCCTGACTTTGGCGGGCTCAAATCATTTCAGGATTGTTGGTGGTTTGTTTGTCCTTTAAAAAAGAAATGTTGACAGCATGTTTACCTGTTGTACAACACATGATCTGAACAGGATCTGGTGTTGCTGAGTGGCAGTTTCTTCTCAGTACATTTTCTTAATACATATAGGTTGAACAATTATTGAACAAAATGGACACACGGGAGGAATGGCAGTATTCAAAATATGCGCAGAAGTCTCACACAAAGTCGGGTCTTTGGGATTTAATAAAGTCAAGTCACCTTGACCATATATTGGTGAATTGCTCTTGTTGTATTCTGAGGGAATACAGTGCTGTGTAAAAGTGTTTGCACCCTTCCTGATGATTCTTATATTTTTGCACATTTGTCATACTTAAATGTTTCAGGTCATCAAACAAATTTTAGTACAAAGACAACCCTAGTAAATACAAAATGCAGTTTTTAAACAAAGCTATCTATACCTACCTGGCCTTATGCAAAAAAAGTAATTGCCTCCTAAACCTAATAACTGGTTGTGCCACCCTTGGCAGCAACAACTGCAACCAAGCGTTTGCGATAACTAGCAATGAGTCTTTTACATCGTGTGGAGGAATTTGGGCCCACTCTTCGTTTGAGTGTGAACGGCCTGTTTCAGGTCATGCCACAGCATCTCAATCGGACTTTGACGAGGCCACTCCAAAACCTTCATTTTGTTTTGTTTAAGCCATTCAGAGGTGGACTTGCTGGTGTGTTTCGGATCATTGTCCTGCTGCATAACCCAAGTGTGCTTGAGCTTGAAGTCACAAACCGATGACCGAACATTCTCCTTTAGGATTTTCTGGTAGAGAGCAGAATTCATGGTACTGTCAATTACAGCAACTCGTCCAGGTCCTGCAGCAGCAAAGCAGCCCCAGACCATCACACTACCACCACCATGTTTGACTGTTGGTATGATATTCTTTTTATGAAATGCTGTGTTAGTTTTACGCCAGATGTAACGGGACGCACACCTTTCAAAAAGTTCAACTTTTGTGTGTCCTTGTAACGGCCTGTGATCCGCTGTTTGACCTCTGTTGGTTGTTTCTGTTTTTTATTTTGTAATGTACTGTGTTTTTGTGCTGCTGAACAGAAACCTGCTGAAAACCAGTTTTGAACTGAGTCAGGTCAGTTTTAACTGAAACACACGTCATGTGACTTTTCATTGCTTTCCTGTATAAATGAATAAATGAAATTAAATCATTAATTCATTCTGTCTTTCACGGTTTTATCTATGAGAGCTTTGACTAAAGGCCGACTGATGAAAGGGTTTTAAGAGTTAACATGTAGATTTGTGTATTTTATATATGTAGATGCAACTCTATATAATTAAATATATTTACAATGGTGTATTTCACATACAGTGATGAGATGATGCCACATGGTGCCTCACGAACGAGGTGTGTGTGTGTGTGTGTGTGTGTGTGTGTGTTGGGGGGTTGCTGCTTTAAGACAGCCGTTAACACACCAGCTGTTGCTAGGCGAGACCCTGGTTGCCGGGGTGATGTATAGACCCCCGATGGTCTGGTGTGGGTGTGTGTGTGTGTGTGGTATTTCTATAGGGAGTGGGTGTGAAAGTTGTAAATGAAAGTGGGCGTGGATGAAACAGTGTGTGTGTGTGTGTGTGTGTGTGTGGGGGGGGGGGGGTCTGTCCATCTGTATGTGAGTGTGTTGGTTTTTTTTGTTTTGTTTAGTTTCTCAAATTAAAGTTCCCGTGACGTTTTTAGTCATTTTGTTTTCAAGTGTTTCGGTCTCAGGTTTTTTTTTTTTGACATTCAGATTGATTGAAGATGAATCAACCACAGCGTCAAAACACAGAGAGAAGAAGAAATGTGACAAAGAAGTCAAACAGCCTCTGACTGCATGCCTGACGGCCCTGACTAACAATAAAAGAAGCTCTCTGTGAAGAAAACCACACTGTCTGGTCTGATGGTGGCGCTGTGCGGAGTTCACAAAGACTGTAACCAGGTGTTGACAGAGAGTGAAAGGTGAGGCAGGATCTTACCTGTCTGCAGCACCTGCAGGACCACGATGGGTGGAGTCTCTGAAAGGAAGGAAATACCAATTTGTTCTGCAGTGGTGCAAAACTTGCATAATGCAGTGTCAGTTTTTCAACTTTTCTGATGTCTTCTTCTCCAGTGGCCATGGATGCACAGGGAGGCTGAGAGTGATCTCACACAAACACAATAAAACAGATTTTAAAGTCCTTTCCAGCAGTTTACAAGCCAGAGTCCTAAAAAGTTGGGACGCTGAGTAAAACAATAAAAACAGAATGCAATGATTTGCAAACCTGTTTGAACTATAACCAGCTGAATGTGAGCTGAAAAATATTTAATGTTCAAACTGAGAAACTTGATTGTTTTTTTGTAACTATACACTCATTCTGGATTTGATGATGTACACATGATAATGAAGTTGGGACACGAGCAACAGAAGCCTGTTTGGAACATTCAGCAAGTCAACAGGTGAACTGGGATCATCACTGGGTAAAACACAACTCGCCTCGTCTCTCATCTCGTCTCGCCTCGCCTCGTCTCCTCTCTCCTCTCCTCTCCTCACATCTCGTCTCATCTCGTCTCATCCCATCTCGTCTCCTCTCTCCTCTCCTCACATCTCCTCTCTCCTCTCCTCGCATCTTGCCTCGCCTGATCTCCTCTCCTCACATCTCGTCTCACCTCATCTCGTCTCCTCTCCTCTCTCCTCTCCTCACATCTCGTCTCTCATCTCGTCTCGCCTCGCCTCGTCTCCTCTCTCCTCTCCTCTCCTCACATCTCGTCTCATCCCATCTCGTCTCCTCTCTCCTCTCCTCACATCTCCTCTCTCCTCTCCTCACATCTAATCTCGTCTCATCTCGTCTCGCTTTGTCTCGTCCTGTCTCCTCTCTCCTCTCCTCTCCTCTCCTCACATCTAATCTCGTCTCATCTCGTCTCGCTTTGTCTCGTCTTGTCTCCTCTCTCCTCTCCTCACGTCATCTCGTTTCGCCTTGTCATGTCTCCTCTCTCCTCTCCTCGCATCTCGTCTCATCTCCTCTCTCCTCTCCTCACATCTCGTCTCATCTTGTCTCGCCTCGCTTCCTCTCCTCCCCTCACATCTCACCTCCTCTCCTCTACTCTCCTCTCATCTCATCCCATCTCGTCTCATCCCATCTCATCTCCTCTCTCCTCTCCTCACATCTCCCCTCTCCTCTCCTCGCATCTTGTCTCGCCTCCTCACATCTCGTCTCATCTTACCTCGTCTCCTCTCTCCTCTCCTCACATCTCGTCTTGCCTCGCCTCATCTCCTCTCCTCACATCTCGTCTCGCCTCGCCTCATCTCGTCTCCTCACAACTCATCGTCTCACCTCGTCTCCTCTCTCCTCTCCTCACATCTTGCCTCACCTCATCTCGTCTCCTCACATCTCATCTCGTCTCTTCTCACCTCGTCTCCTCTCCGCTCCTCACATTTCGTCTCGCCTCATCTCGTCTCCTCACATCTCGTCTCGTCTCACCTCGTCTCCTCTCTCCTCTTCTCACATCTCGTCTCGCCTCATCTCGTCTCCTCACATCTTGTCTTGTGTCCTCTCTCCTCTCCTCGCCTCATCTTGTCTACTCTCTCTTCTCCTCACATCTCATCTCACCTCGTCTCCTCTCTCCTCTCCTCGTCTCACCTCGTCTCCTCTCGCCTCTCCTCACATCTCGTCTCGCCTCATCTCGTCTCCTCACATCTCGTCTCTTCTCGTCTCACCTCATCTCCTCTCTCCTCTCCTCACATCTCGTCTCGCCTCATCTCGTCTCCTCACATCTCATCTCGTCTTGTCTTGTCTCGTCTCACCTCGTCTCCTCTCCTCACATCTCGTCTCGCCTCATCTCGTCTCCTCACATCTCATCTCGTCTTGTCTCACCTCGTCTCCTCTCCGCTCCTCACATCTCGTCTCGCCTCAGCTCGTCTCCTCACATCTCGTCTCGTCTCACCTCGTCTCCTCTCCTCACATCTCGTCTCGCCTCATCTCGTCTCCTCACATCTTGTCTTGTGTCCTCTCTCCTCTCCTCGCCTCATCTTGTCTCCTCTCTCTTCTCCTCACATCTCGTCTCACCTCGTCTCCTCTCTCCTCTCCTCGTCTCACCTCGTCTCCTCTCCTCACATCTCGTCTCGCCTCATCTCGTCTCCTCACATCTCGTCTCTTCTCGTCTCACCTCGTCTCCTCTCTCCTCTCCTCACATCTCGTCTCGCCTCATCTCGTCTCCTCACATCTCATCTCGTCTTGTCTTGTCTCGTCTCACCTCGTCTCCTCTCCTCACATCTCGTCTCGCCTCGCCTCATCTCGTCTCCTCACATCTCATCTCGTCTTGTCTCGTCTCACCTCGTCTCCTCACATCTCGTCTCGTCTCGCCTCATCTCCTTTCCTCACATCTCACCTCCTCTCCTCTACTCTCCTCTCATCTCATCCCATCTCGTCTCATCCCATCTCATCTCGCCTCGTCCTGCCTCCTCTCTCCTCTCCTCACGTCATCTCATCTCGCCTCATCCTGTCTCCTTTCTCCTCTCCTCACATCTCCTCTCTCCTCTCCTCGCATCTTGTCTTGCCTCCTCACATCTCATCTCGTCTCACCTCGTCTCCTCTCTCCTCTCCTCACATCTCGTCTTGTCTCGCCTCATCTCGTCTCCTCACATCTCGTCTCGTCTCGTCTCACCTCGTCTCCTCTCTCCTCACATCTCGCCTCATCTCGTCTCGTCACATCTCGTCGTCTCGTCAACAAAAATGAAACATATACATTTATACTTCTAAAGATCTATTTTAAGCTCATCATCATCTCATTTTCGTCACAGAGAAAAGGTTGTTGACAAAACATTTTCGTTTTTGTTAATGAAATGAACACTGGTTGGGATGTAAATAAAAACAGAATGCAGTGATTTGTAAATTCTTTTGGATCTGTATTCAATTGAATATGGTTGAAAGATGAAATATTTAATGTTCAAACTTGTTTTTTGTAAATATGCACTAAATGTGATGCTGAAACAGGTTCTAATAAAGTTGAGATATGAGCCTGTTTCCTGTCACTGTGTGACATCATCACCTTTTCTTTGACCAACACTCAGTCAGTGTTTGGGAAGTGAGGACCGCGGACTGTTGACACACTCGGTCGGATAAACTTCAACAGTTAGTGTCTTCAGTTCCCAAACACTGACTGAGTGTTGGTCAAAGAAAAGGTGATGATGTCACACAGAGGTAAACATGCTCCTGTCTCCACTTTATTAGCGTCACAATCACTTAATTTCATTAACGGAAACTACGACAATAATGTTTTGTCAACGATCTTTTTTCCTTGAGGAAAATGAGATGATAATGAACTTAAAATAGATCTTTATAATAAACACATAACCTATGTTTCATTTTTGTTGACGAGATGAGGCGAGATGTGTGACAAGACGAGTCAAGATTTGACGAGACTAGATGAGATGTGACCAGGCCAGACGGGACGAGAGGAGACAAGACGAGACGAAAATGTTAGTGGTGGACTGTCGGACGTTGAAAGCAGTGGAAGGCTGTGCTAGGCTCTGATCCTCAGATCATTACTAGCACAGCCTTTCACTGCTAGTAATGATCCTCAGATGCCTGATGAGCGACAGGCTGGTAAACTCCAGTAAATAGTCTGCACCAGGATGTTTGGGTTGATGCAAGTTGTGAGCTGTAATTCAGCAGTAAATAATCAGCCATGTGTGTCTGACTGTGGATGGTGGAGCTGCTGAATGGATTTGTGGAGTTTGTTAGTTGCAGCGGTGGCTGTTAGCAGCTAGCTCCGCTCGCAGCATTCACAGCTTCACCCCGCAGGACTCCACTCAGTCCGGACTGGAGAAGGTTTGTGGGTTGATGGTGTTTGACAGGCAGGTAGGAGGCTCAGTTATCTGTGAGTGTAGCTGTGCTGTAAGTAAACAGTCTGAACTCAGATCAGTTTTCTCTGACAGAGATGAAAGTTTAGTTTGAATCACCAACTCTGTGAGAGGACACCAGTTTAAACCTCCAGACTAACATGTTGCACATGAAGAAACAAGTTATGTTTCTGCTTCTTAACAGTCACATGGATAAGTCAGAGTTTACAATGAACCTGTCACACACTGCTGGAGACATGACACACACACATTATTTTATACAACCTGTCACCTTGAGTCTGATTTATGATCCATGATTCAGCCTCACTGGATTAGTTTAAAGAGACTAAATCTAAAACAGCTGTCTGCATTAACATTGGTCCCAACTTTTTGAATCAGGGTTGTAGTTTGTGTTACAAAGAGATGACCTCACCAGGTTTTCCCATTTCTCCCAGTTGTTGTGCATCAGTCTGTTTCTGGTCTGCTGAGAGCTGCACATGCTTCATCTACCTGTGGCCTCTACTTCCTGTCACCTGTGCCCCTACACAAACAACCTTTTAATGCTTCTAATGAGCGCCACCAAGTGTCCAAAATAATACTGCAAGAACTACTGAAACAAAATAACATGATTAAAGAAACCATAAATGGCTTCGACATGTCATAATTTCCTTTTTGTCCTTTTATTCCACTACATTTAGACATCTATAAATTAAGATTTCACCTGTAAAACACATGATTAACTGAGCTGAATATAAACAACAGTACAAAAAATACTTAAAATCAGCATCGCCTCAACAAAATACAGCAGGAAAATGCAACTTATAGTAGTATAACTTTATTTATATGATATATAAAAACAGTGAAGTGCAAAATGTTTTATAAGAAATGTCTAAACTGTAAATTATTAATATTTTAGGTAATTTTCCCAAGCTGGGATTAAATAACCTAACATGTAACTCAGCTGTTTTACAGTCTGATTTCTTACATTACTATATTTTGTATGACCTTGAATTGTGCTATTGTAGTATGTTAAGTGATTATCGTTAAATATTTGTACACTTATATAGGTGCATGAGTAATTTTTCTTGTGTTGTCATGTCTCGGCAGCTTTATACATTGTTAAAATATTAAAATGAAAAGTCAGACTTGCTGAGTTTGCGCTGAAAAAAATGACACCATGCATGTGTGGCGAGGAAATTTTAAAAGGATAGTGACAAGACAAAGACAAAGATAGGTGTGTAGAAAAATCTGCAATAAAAATAATATATCTGCATACAATAATCATCATCATCAGTGATAAAATACATAAACACTCACAGAGACAGTTATACAGTTTCACTTGTTTTTGTTCCTGTATTTCAGACAGAGCAGCAGTTGCGGTTCTTCTACAGTCTGGTGTTTCCACATGTACTTCAGTAAAACATCTGAATACTTGACTCATGGTATTATAACAAACTTTTTTCGCACACACAGACAGGAGCAGCAGATCTTAACAAAACATTTGTTCTGAATGATGAAGATGTAAAAAGATGAAATGATCCTGATGACAGAGTGACGGATCGTCTGATCAGCTCACAGAAAACTGAAATCTTTAGATATAAAAATAAAGAAATAAGAGGTTCAAAGAGGTTGCAGAGGAGTCAGTGTGCTGCAGCTCAGAGTTTGGACACATGAGGGCAGTGAAGCACCAAGCAGAGACAGATCACAGATGAGAGTCAGCAGAAGAAACTGCAGATCACAGACTGACGATCGTCTCATTCACGTCTACAGACTCTGATGATCAGTGATTAAACTGAGATCTGAAATCTGTGAGAGATTTGTCTGAATCCTGACGCCACAGTTCACATTTTTTACACAAAATATTTAATTATTTAACAAACTGAATCTGCTCAGATTATATTCAGTCTGATCTCAGCTGACACTGTGGTTACACCTGATTGGACCACGATGTGTCTCTCGTACCTTTTCAAACAAAGTTAGGTCTCGGATTGTTTTAATTCAAATGAAATCAATAATGAGGTGAATCATACCATTTTTTATCTTCTGCTGAGGTCCCTGATGTGAAAGGCCCCTGAGCGTCTGAAGTGTCTCTTTACCTTTCGTCTGATCCGGTCTGTTTGTTACTGTGTTAAAGTCTCGCTCTGAAATCTCACGAGACTCGAGAGGAAACAGCTGCAGACAGTGTGCAGTGTTGAAGCACAAAAAGCAGCTTAGTGTAACCACAAAGATTTTCAGTGTCGTGGATGATTATTGATGATTTCGACAAGGTGGACGAGGTCTTTGAATTCGGCGGCCGCTTGTATTTATTTGCGGCGCAGTTTACAGATGAAGAGCTCCTCCAATCAAAGAGCTGATGAGTTGAAAGAGAAGTCGTTTCACACAGAGATGGCGCCATCGAGCCGCTACGAAGAACCAAACAATGGCGGCTTCATGTTGCTCTGGTGTGTGATTTGAAACAGCATGCCGGCATCGCAGAGGCAAAAGTGGTGTGACATGTAGCACTACAGCATCAAACCCCAACAACAGGTGCCATCCAGCGCACTGATGGCATATCATACCGCCAAGGTGACATAACATGTCAATAACAATCACTAACACTCCCTGTTATATGGCGGCTGATCTCGTCCTCTGCTTGGAGAGTAAGGAGCTCCTGGACCTCACTGTTTTCACTATTTGTGGACATTGTCATCCGCTGTCTTTCTTCTTTGAGTTAGCTGCTAACTGCTAACAGCTGCTTTTTAAATCTCCTGCGGTGGGTCGCACACAAAACATCATCCATACCAAACTTATTCTCATTAAATTGTTCTTATGATATCCTGTGAATTAGCGGCCCACGAATGACGTTACGTCCTTGATGTACAGTTACATAAAGTTACAGTGGTTGGTTTTAAGAAAACATGGAGAGGACTCAATGTTCACACGTTTCTGAACATGTGACTTCAGAGGAAAGTACTGGTTTTGGTGACACATCCACCATCCCGACCTGCCCCCTTATGATACTGCTCAGGACTGCTTCCTTGTTTACTGCTGTCACCGTATTGGTCACGTGATTGCTGGCCATGATCCCGTCCTGCCGGCTGTCTCTTTTACAGACATGGATTCAGTGGTGTTACTACCTCCGCTGCTGACGGTGAGACACTTCATTCTGCAACCCTAACTTGTATAAGGAATGGTGAGATGAGAGTGAACCAGCTGCTGACGGACGTACGGTGACGGTGCACAGTTGCCTATGTTACATTACAGGCTCAGGACTGGACCACTTTCAGAGATTGTTATTCCCATTAATCACAAGGACACAAAAACATGAAGGTCCAGGTTGAAAAATATCAAGGCTGCCCTATAAGTCGAGTTTATACCAGCATGGAAGGAATATTCAGATCATTTACTGCAGTAAAAAGTAAAAATACTCTGGTACAGTAAAATGTTCCTTCAGTAAAAGTGTTTAAATATAATCAGTTAAATGTAGTTAAAGTGTTAAAGCTGTGACTGTTATTTAATATGTCTGATGTCATTAGGTGATTGTGACTCATGCATTAAAGTAAAATCAGGATTTGACTGCTGGAGCTGGAGCTCATTTTAAACTATTAACTAATTTAGATTTTAATTATGGATTCATCTGCTGATCATTTTCTCCATGAGTTGACTGATAATTGACGGTAACAGATGAACCAACAGAAGTTTCCTCTGACTCAGGATCAGATTTGAGTTCTTTTCAGGTCAAAGTTGAATTCAGTGAACACCTGATGATGCTGCTGTCTGATTGGCTGACAGCGGTGCTGCCTCAAACTCAACGAGTCGATCCTGCAGAGTGGCGGCTCTCCGGTTCAAACTCCACACACCAACACCTGATTGGGTGGGCCGTCGTCATGCTCCAGTGAGGAGAGCCAGTCGGCACCGAGCTGATGATTGTTACATGTTTTTAATGTGCAGCAGGTCAGACTTCCTGTTTTCAGCCTGCGGCTCTGATCTGATGTCAAGTCAGGACTCATCTCTGGATGTGTGTCAGCGCTCGCAGGGAGACGAGCGCAGTGAACTTGTACTTTACTCCAGGATTTTTATTATCTGCTACTTTAAACTTCTACTGTAGTTTTTACTGCCCTACATTTATCTGACAGCGTTTAATACAGAATATAGCCAACTAATGAATGCTGATGTATCATTATGGAACAATAATATTTTTCCTGAAATTCTGCATGAGTGCTTTAACTTGTAATCAGAAGCATAATTTGAAGCTGATGCTTTTCTACTTTTTCTTAAGTATAATTTTGAATGTACGTTATTCTACAGTGGTAACAGTGCACGATGAGTTGAGGACACAGAATCGATCATAAACTTTGGATCAGTCATCAGAAAAAAAAATCTTGCACGTTTCCTACATATATATCAGAGTTTCTGAAGTGATGTAGTATATGAGCCGACTGTCATCAGGGGGTGGTGGAGGGTGTGTCAGCAGCTCATTCTCACTCCCAACTCGTCAAATACCCACTGAGCAAGCAACGTCTGTGGACGTCCAAGTCTAGTTGTTATCATGACGTGATATCAACTAGACTTGGACGTCCACAGACGTTGCTTGCTCAGTGGGTACCGCTGCTTTGTCAGTGCTGTTGGCATCAGACACTGATGTACAGAGGCGGCTTTCCTGGCGTCATGATACACAGCGGGTGCGTCAGTTTGAGAGGCAGCAGAGAACAACTCAACTCGTCAAATACCGCCACTTTGTCAGTGGACGATAAAAACATACAAATACAACACTACGAGTTAAAGTACCCACACAGCAATATATAAATATACCAGTAAGACTCGGCGTCAGATACTGACACACAGAGGCTCCCCTCTTGGCGGTGTGATATGTGTGTAATGCCACCGGCAACTTCTGCAGCATGAAGTCCCCACAGGACATGTGGAGCTGAATGGGTCAAACAAACACCGGACTTTTACCCAGGAGTCCGCTGTTCATTTCTGGTAAGAATGTGACACATAGAGACAGACAACCATTCACACTCACATTCACACCTACAGATAATTTAGAGTCACCAACCTGCATGTCTTTGGACTGTGGGAAGAAGCTGGAGCACCTGGAGGAAACCCACGCTGACACGGGGAGAACATGTGGGAGCACCTGGAGGAAACCCACGCTGACACGGGGAGAACATGTCAGAGCACCTGGAGGAAACCCACGCTGACACGGGGAGAACATGTCGGAGCACATGGAGGAAACCCACGCTGACACGGGGAGAACATGTGGGAGCACCTGGAGGAAACCCACGCTGACACGGGGAGAACATGTCGGAGCACATGGAGGAAACCCACGCTGACACGGGGAGAACATGTGGGAGCACCTGGAGGAAACCCACGCTGACACAGCGAGAACATGTGGGAGCACCTGGAGGAAACCCAAGCTGACACAGGGAGAACATGTGGGAGCACCTGGAGGCACCTGGAGGAAACCCACGCTGACACAGCGAGAACATGTCAGAGCACCTGGAGGAAACCCACGCTGACACAGGGAGAACATGTGGGAGCACCTGGAGGAAACCCACGCTGACACAGCGAGAACATGTGGGAGCACCTGGAGGAAACCCACGCTGACACAGGGAGAACATGTGGGAGCACCTGGAGGAAACCCATGCTGACACGGGGAGAACATGTGGGAGCACCTGGAGGAAACCCACGCTGACACAGCGAGAACATGTGGGAGCACCTGGAGGCACACAGGGAGAACATGTGGGAGCTGGAGGAAACCCACGCTGACACAGCGAGAACATGTGGGAGCACCTGGAGGCACCTGGAGGAAACCCACGCTGACACAGCGAGAACATGTGGGAGCACCTGGAGGAAACCCACGCTGACACGGGGAGAACATGTGGGAGCACCTGGAGGAAACCCAAGCTGACACAGGGAGAACATGTGGGAGCACCTGGAGGCACCTGGAGGAAACCCACGCTGACACAGCGAGAACATGTGGGAGCACCTGGAGGCACCTGGAGGAAACCCACGCTGACACAGCGAGAACATGTGGGAGCACCTGGAGGAAACCCAAGCTGACACAGGGAGAACATGTGGGAGCACCTGGAGGCACCTGGAGGAAACCCACGCTGACACAGCGAGAACATGTGGGAGCACCTGGAGGAAACCCACGCTGACACGGGGAGAACATGTGGGAGCACCTGGAGGAAACCCACGCTGACACGGGGAGAACATGCAAACTCAGCACAGAAGGCATTCCCCGCCAAATCAAACCGAGTCCCCCAGACTATCTTGGTGTGACTGCGCCCTCAGACACAAGCTGTCAGAAACTTCCTCTGTTTCACTGTAAAGGTTGTATTAGTCTGATAATGAAGCTGCATTCTGTCGACAGACTAAACTTTTATCTTACAAATATTACAGATGAACACGACTCACTTATTCAATTATTTTAGGTATCTTTTGGTTTTAAAAAAGAGTCCTGACAGATCAATAAAAGGGATTTTCTTGTCTTCTCTACGTGTATTTTCACCTCTCATTACTGTTTTGGAATTCATTACGTCTGAATGAACCTCTTGAACCTCTCCTCATGTCAGCGGCTTTATTCATTCATTCATTCATTCATCTTCTAACCGCTTCATCCTCTTGAGGGTCGCGGGGGGGCTGGAGCCTATCCCAGCTGACAGTGGGTGAGAGGCAGGGTTCACCCTGGACAGGTCACCAGACTATCACAGGGCTGACACATAGAGACAGACAACCATTCACACTCACATTCACACCTACAGACAATTTAGAGTCACCAATTAACCTGCAAGTCTTTGGACTGTGGGAGGAAGCTGGAGCACCTGGAGGAAACCCACGCTGACACAGGGAGAACATGCAGACTCCGCACAGAAGGGCTCCCACCCCCGGGATTGAACCGGCAACCCTCTTGCTGTGAGGCGACGTGCTAACCACTGCATCACTGTGCTGCCGTCAGCAGCTTTAATTTATCATTAAAGCTGCTTAATTCATTGGTATTGATAAAATAGTGTAAATACTGGACTAATTGACCAATAGCCTTATTTAGTTCTTTCACATGAACATTTTTAGTCAACTCAATAATGTTTAATAAAATTTGTAGGTAAATCTCCTGTAGGGGACGCTGTGGGAAGCATCTAAAATTCACAGTGAATGCACAAATGCACTAATATTAATATTAAAACTAATACTAATAATACTACTAACAATAATGATATCACTGGCGGTAAAATAAGCTCATGTTTTCAATAATACAATATAATAATAATAATAATAAATAAAATAAATAGTATATATGATTATGCACTATTATTAATAAGTATATACAATATTTTATAAAATATTATAAAATTAAATACTTAAATAGTAAAATCTATATTTGAGATTATTATTTAAGATTAATTCTATAAAGTAAATAATAAATGAATAAGCAAATAAAATAACTGAAACAGATAAAAAATACAAATACTTCTTATATTTTAAAAAATACATACTTATAAATAAATATTTTAAAATAAATTTTCTTTAAAATACAACAACAACAATAATAATAATAAAGTGTTTTGTTTGTATGTTTTCAATAATTAAATAAATAAAATACAAATATTTTAAATATAAAATCTTTACAGTGTTACATTGTTACATTTCTATAAACAAAATAATAACAATAAATAATATAAAAACAAATAAAAATACAGATACCTGTACTTATGCTTAAGAATACATATCTATATATAAATACTTAAAATATTTTTTCTTTGAATTTAAAATAATAATAATAATAATGATAATGATATCTGAAGCAGTAGCAGTAAAATATGTTTATGTCAGTAATAAAATATAACAATAAATAATTAGAATATTGAATAACATATATAATATTATTATATATAATATTAGTAGGATTTTATAATAAAGATTTAATATTTTTAATAATAAAATGTATATTTTGAGATTATTGTTACATTCCTACAAATAAAAATAACAAAATAAATAAATCAAATAAATAAAATACATTTAAAAATACAAACACTTGTGTACCTAAAAACATACTTATAAATAAATATTTAAGAAACTTTCTTTCTAAAAAAAATATATTTTTATAGCACTTTGAATAATAAAACATCACACTTAAATATAAACAGTTATAGATGTAAATGACTTTTTCTTTTACTGTATTTTCATTTCATCTATTGAATGACAAAAACGCCAGTTAAACAATATATTTTTTTAATTTAATAATAAAGTCACCACTGTTTTTTTTTGTTTTTTGTTTTTTTTGTGATTTTGAATTTTTGGCTTTTTTTCTTTTAAAATCACAAAAAGTCTGAACTCGCCTGACTCACCTGTGCAGCTCACCTGTACAGTAACACTGTGAGAGTGTATCACTGACACATGGTGTGAAGTGAACAGGTTTCACCCTGTGTGTGTGTGTGTGTGTGTGTGTGTGTGTGTGAGAGAGAGAGAGAGAGAGAGAGTGTGTAATGAAGGCACTGTGCTGTGTTTTTAACATTCCTTTGTATGAAACTTCCTCTCCAGCTTTTGGGCCCTGCAGGCTGCAGCCGACATGACTGAACAGAGATCAGATCCTCCTGCCCTCGGTCAGGCTCCGTCATGTCGGTGCTGGACTGACAGCAGACTGCAGACAGCTCACTGGGACGAGTCCTCCACCTTCACTGATCACACCTGCACCACCTTCCATGTTTGTTTTCATAAACCTGCACAACTTTAAAGGAGAAGTACTCACATCATATATTTAATGACAACACCACAGTGACGTCACTGCGAGTACGAGTGCTGCAGTATGAACTCAAAGTACGTAAACGTCATTCAGACCCTGTGCGACACTACTGCAAATATTAGTTCTACTTGTACTGTTGCAAACGTACCACCACAGCTGGTGGAAGCAGTCCTCACATCATTTACTTCAGTAAAAGTTACAGTTACGTGGTGTAAAAATACCTGGCTGTGCGTAAAAGTCCTGCAGTATTCAGGAAAATAAAATCCCAGGGAACATGAACACTGGACCCTCCTGCGAATACTAGGCCTACTATTACTATGCATACTCCTACTATTACTGCCATTGGAGGAAGACGTACAAAGGTCCTTTACATTGGTAAAAGTAAGAATATCACTGTGTAAAAATACTTGATTACAAGTACAAGTCCTTCATTATCTGGACAAAAACCCCTCAAAGAACATGATTACTCTTCATAGCCATACAGACATTACTACTGCTGCTGGCCCAGCACCACTGCTAATACCAGTGGTGGAAGAAGTACTTGTAAAGGTGATAATAACGAAGCAGAAATATAAATTACTCAGGTAAGGAACAAGTGCTTCAGATGTTTATGTAAGTACAGTACTTGTGTAACTGTACTTAGTTACTTTACTTTGCATTTAAAAAAGCACATGAATGTTATCGGCTAAATTCACAAAGTATCATGAGTGAAAGGACTGACTGTGAACAGGGTTCTCCACCTTTTTGACTTTTCTAGGTTTGAGATGGTTAAAGTACTCAGAGCACTTCTCAAGAAAACAAGAGAGGATTCACACGTTTGTGAAACATGAATATAGATTGTTCTTTCATATAACTCCGTCCTCTGATTCACCCTGGGACCCTTCGCAAGGGTCTCGACCTTCATGTTGACAAGCAGCTCATTATATCACACACTGCGATCCAGTTTAACTTGCAACGATGCAACACACTTCACAAACTGAATTTAAGATATGGATCTTCAAAGTAACTGATGTAGTAAATGTGCAGCAGTAAAAGTACAATAGTTCCTTCTGATAAGTATCAAGCAGCGTAAAATAGAAATACTCATGTCCCCAAAGTAGTTAAATACTTTAAAGGACGTTCCACTGATGCTCCAGATGTGAACAAAACATCTTAAAGCTTCAGTGCAGAGCTGCAACAACATCAGACGCCACACTCTCGCTCTGTCTTTTCTGTACGTCACATCTCTTTTCACCCCTCCGTGTGTAAACTGTGAAATAAGCTCTGTCAATAAACTCTCACCAGCAGGTTTACTAGACGGCTCTTAATCCACACTTAACCTGAGAGGGACCCAGGCTGCTGTCCAACAGATAGTTTGCTCAAGTTAGAGTATCTACACCTTCACTATCCATCCATCCATTTTCATCTGCTTTTCCAGAGCCGGGTCACGAGGGCAGCAGGATGAGCAAAGCACCCCAAACGTCCCTCTCCCCAGCAACACTTTCCAGCTCCTCCTGGAGGATCCTAAGGTGTTCCCAGACCAGATGAGATATATAATCCCTCCAGTGTGTTCTGGGTCTGCCCCGGGGCCTCCTACCAATGGGACGTGCTCAGAACACTTCTAACAGGAGGCGCCCAGGAGGATCCCTTGAGGCAGTAACTCTCTCCCAACCCAGAGGGAACAATCCAGCATTCTCCAGCAGAGAACCATGACCTCAGATCTGGAGGTGCTGACTCTCATCCCGGTGCTTCACACTCAGCTGCAAACTACCCCAGGTCATGCTGGAGGTCACGGTGAGATGGAGCCAACAGAACCACATCATGCCTGAAAAGCAGAGATGTGACTCTGAGGTCCCCAAACTGGACCCCTTCCTCCCCCAACTGCACCTCGAGATCCTGTCCTGTCTTTACACCAAGTATGCAGACGCAGCTCTCACTGTGGTCATACAGTGACCAGATGGCTCGTAGCAGCGAGCCCAGTACCCAAGCAAAAGTACCTTTACAACAATGTATAGATACAACAGTACAAGTACAAGTATTGCATTAAATATCCTACTGCAGTAAAAAAAAAAAAAAAAAAAAAACATACTTGGTTGCAACCAGTTAGCAAACAAACATGTATAAATACTCCATCACAATAAAAGTGTTGCATTTCAAATCCTACTGCAGTAAAAAAAACGTAACTAATAATGTGTGAACGTAGTGGAGTAAAGTACAATAAAGAAATGCCTTTATTTACGTGGAGTACATAAAGTTTGTACTTAAGTACAGCTCTGGAGTACATGGACTTCACTGCAACCAATAACACTACTGATGATGGAAGAGGACGGACGTTGTCTAACAGACAACTCTGTGACACGGTAACAGGCGTCACAAGTGTGAATCCAAGCAAACAAAGAGTCTCCACAGAAACTTTTACCACTGTAAAATCTCCCTCAACACAGTAAATGAGTTTATGCTTAACTAAGGAAACATTTTAAGGTGTTTTGTGCAGCCGGTCAGATACTTACAGACCTCTGCTTTATTGTTTAGTGTGTGAAGCACTTTGTGTTGCATCCTGTTTGTATGAAACGTGCTGTATAAATAAAGTTTGATCTGACCTGAACTGGGAGAGAAGGAAAAACTGTGTTTTGTTCTTCAAATCCTTAAAGTCTTGAAAAAGACCTTGTTTTTCTTTAAGTGTAATGTACGCTCTATTTTAAGAAGAAATAAACTTCATCATTCTCAGAATTCTGACTGCTCACTTTTTTATCACCAGCACTCGTACTTTTGATAATTTGATAATTATTTTTTCATAAAGTCCTCGTTAAGGTTTCCTCAGAATAACGTCGGTTGCACAAAACATCCCTTAGTCTTCTCCTTAAGGCTTCCTTAAAATGTTCACTTGTGTATTTATGGTTTTCTCCTCGTCTTGGTCTTAAGGCCCTGACACACCAAGCCGACGGTCGGCCGTCGACCAAAGTCGGGCCGTTGGTGAGTGTTTGTCGCCCTAGTTTTTGGGGGT
Organism: Cromileptes altivelis; assembly: GCA_013133815.1. Lineage (NCBI taxonomy): Eukaryota > Metazoa > Chordata > Actinopteri > Perciformes > Serranidae > Cromileptes > Cromileptes altivelis. The sequence continues at coordinate 40,345,142 of CM023144.1, read as the reverse complement.
ATGTCCCGCACCATCTGCACTTTGGCGTTGGCGGCTTTTCCCCTCGGCTGACAGGATGTACCACTCTCTCACTCCGCTCTCTCTCACGCAGGCGCAGAACGTACGTGCTACTAGGCCGTCGGATGTAGTCCCAGGGCGACGTAGACGACGCAACAGTTGGCTTTGGTCGCCGCTAGTTCTCTGTTGTTGGTTTGGTGTGTCCGCAACTTTATACTTAAGGAAACCTTAAGCTGTTGCACAAAGACCTTAGCAACCAAAGCCAGGTACAAAACAAGAAAAACTTAAGGTCCCTCTGACTGTCTGAACTGCAGCATGACTGAGTTTATGGAGATACATAAAAAACACTAACCCACCCTGAGCAGAGAGTTCTGCGACAAGGAGCATGTGATGGATACGCTTCTGATTTTATGCTTAAGATCTGTCTGAATTCATTTTCGTTACTTGTCTGTTTTCTGGTATTTGGGGATCAGATTTATGTCATAGTTTCTTCTTTCTATGATCGTATTCCCCCAGAAGTTTGATCTTTCCCACACTATCTATCGACTGGCCAACTTTGTGAGGCGATAACACACAACACGAGCGAACAAAAAAACTCCATGGGAACTTCTACGGCTGTAAAATCTCTCTCGACACAGCGAGTGAGTTCTTCCTTAACAAATGAGCCTTTTATGGGATTCTGTGCAACTGTGTGAGTCCCTCAGCTAAGGAGAAATTAAGCCTGAAGTGTCATACTTAAGAAGAACACTTAAGGTGGTCCAGATTTTTCCCTTGTCATTGGTTTCAGGTCCACACAGTTTGATACATTCAGCATCACACGTTGTGTTTGGCCGTGATGTCGGGACAGCTTTCTGTGTCTCTGCAGTAGCTGTCCATTATTAACTCACTCTACCGCAGGAAATGACACTTCACAATAAAAGCTCTGAGCCGGAAATTCACTGTATTTAAAAATAAAGTGTTTTTTTCCTCACAAACTTGACACGTTTTGGAGTCACTTGTGGTTCTAATATTAAGGGAGCGCATTTTCATTTTGTAACTTGGGCTGTAAATAAACTGGGTTTATAACTTATTTAGCTGGGTGATAAATAGACTGGGGATGGTTGTTTAATAGTTGTAAATAAATTTGGGAATTTGTTGAAATAATGAGGCCAAAGAAGAAATGTAAGAAACATTTCTTGTTGTTTTCTTATTTATGGTTTGAAATTAAGTCTTTAATTCAGAATGGACTCACCAGATGGGAACCTCTGCTCTAACTCAGGTAATATTCTTTAAAGTGACTTTAACTTGTACTCAAGGTCAGATACTTAAGGTACTTCATCCACACCTGGATATAAGATCTATTTTTATTATCCTGCGACCTCATGTGGGGCCTCAGCTCCAGTTTGAGAACCACTAGATTCATCTACAACATGCAACATGTTTTATATGCTCATGGTTTCACCTGCAAAGTGCCCAGAAACTGCAGCTGTGAAGAAATGTAATGCAGCAGGAGCATAAGGTCCCTAGCAGCTGTACCAGAGTAAATGCTGAAAATGCTGCAGTAACATTTGTTCACCTTCACCCGAGGGTCTCCGTCACTCAGTCGCCGTGCGGAGAGGAAGAAACAAGCAGAGATACAAAGTACAACTCACAAAATAAAAGTCCGGTTTATTGTCAAACAACAAACTTCGCACATACATCAAAACAGGCCGTCATAAAACAAAAAGTCGCTGACAAAAACAAAATAAAAAGGAAAAAGAAAAGAGGCTCTTTTCTTTGGCCTTACCCTCCCATACAAACAAACTAGTTATGGTACAGCTAAAGTACATACATTAAATTTACTGGAATGCTCTGAGTTCAACGGCTTTAAGAGGTTTTCTTTCATGGTATTTTTAACTGTTTTTACATGTTTTTTTCTAGTTATCTGTTGAGATATCGTAACATGGTCAACCAAGTAAAATCTTTCGTTAAAGAAGCACCGATTTGGTCTGACGAGATCGCTGCCGAGAGAGAAACTGACCTCCCCTCCGAACAATATGTACAAAAATATAAAATGTAAATAAAAATACAAACAAATTCTCCTTTCGTGTTGTTGTTGAAGAGAAGCCGGATTCTGCGTCGATGTGGTGGCGGGTTCCTCTAGAAAATTTGCAGTTTTGAGGGGAGATCATGTGTGTACGTGTGTGTGTGTGTGGTAGATGTTTGTTGAACTCTACTTGCTAATGACCATGTTGGATTTTTTTTTAATTATTATTTTTTCCTTTAAATCAGTCCTCCAGCCCCTCCACCTGTGACATCTAAAAACAGTCAGAGGTGAAGAATCAGGAAGTGGTTCAGCAGGATGGCGTGGGGGGAAAACGCATCAATCGTCGTCGTCGGTTTTCTGCTTCTTGGTTTCGACGTCGTCCTGGAGGAAGAGAAGAAGACGGGTGGTTAGTTAAAAAGGGGCAAGATCCCGACCCGTGAAATTCTTGGCGGTCAAGGTCTGGTGGCGCCGCCTCACCTCGTCATCATCGTCGTCATCCTCAGCTGCCCGTTTTGTGCCGCCCTCAATCTCATCGTCGTCCTCATCTTCATCTTCCTCATCTCCTGCAGGATGGCGGATGAAGAGTGAGATTTTTGCGAGAATTGAGAAATGATACAGGAAGAGTGAAAATCTTTCAGCTACCTTCTCCGTCATCTTCCTCGTCCTCCTCATCCACCTCCTCATCATCTTCCTCGTCTACGTCGGGCTCGCCGTTCTCCTCATTCTCCTGGAATAAAGAAATAAGTGACTGACTTGAAGTTTTTGAAAGCTGACAGGAAGTTCTCTGCAGGAGGAACACCAGAGCCGTGTACGAGCAGAGTTAACTCGACGGAGCTTACCTTCCCATTGGCGACCTCTTTGCCATTCTTCTCCTCCACCAGCTTCTTCTCTTTCAGGTCCTGATGCAAACAAACACAAATGTTAGAAAAGGAAATTTTAAAACTACAAAAAATAAACATAATCCTTCCTCACTGCTGCTACCTGCCCTTCTACCTAATGGCCTAGTTAGCTGAGCCCCAGTGCTTGCTGGGAGCTTCACGTTTATCAGCCCCCTGCCTGTCAGAATGAACCCTTCCTATTTAAACACCATATTGGCCTCTGCAGATCCTCCCCCATCCTCCTCCTCCCACTCCATCCCCTCTAATGTGTTGTAATCTGATACTTTGATGTGGCCCCCGGGGCACTCTGGGTATTGTAGTCTTCCGCGGGCAGCCGTCACCGCCATATGTCATGAGACACGCCCGGGAGAGGCACTGCAAAACCCAGGATGCACCGCTCCATTTAAAATAACACAGGAGGGCGCAAGAGCAGGAGGAGGGAGGGAGGGGGAGGAGGTGATGGAGGAGGGGGAGGGAGAGAGTGGGGCGGGGGAGGCGGCGGCGAGCGCGGTGCACGCTGCTTCTGCTGGCCGCTTGTTGTAACGGAGGCTGGAGAGGACAATAGAAGACGACACATGGCAGGCGAGAGAGGCGGCCAGAAACGCCAAAATAAGGCGGCGCGGCGGGGCCGGTGCCCGCACACACGCCGTCAAAAACACCTTCAGGGATTTTTTGTGCTCCACTTAGACCGGAAAACCGCCCGTCGAGCCTATTAATAGCGCTCGGTTTCCTCGTTTTGTCGACACCGTCCGTTCACAGCCTATTATCCCCGCTGCACGCACGCACGCCCCACACACCCAACATATACACTGTTATTGATTAATTACTTTACATAATCTTGTTGCTGAAAACCCATTAAGCTGTTTAGGAGCATCTGAGGCTCCTTGGCAGGAGACAAATGAGGTTCCGAAGCTCCGCTCGCGCACTCACCGACTGTGCGTAAAAAGGCGCTTGTGCGTAAAAATGCTCCACAACTATAAATAGTGGCTGAACAGGCACCCCGGATTATGAGCGTTAATACCAGGCCCCAACTTTTCCCTCCCCACCTTCTCCATATGTTCATTAGTTAGAGTCACTCATAATTGTTCAGCTCCGCGGATCATCGCTGCTGCTGCTGCTCTTATTATTAAAGGCTGGATCCTTTTCTCCTGACCGCTGCTGCGGAGACCCGACTCCCCCCGCGGGGGCAATTAAAGTTTTACCCGATGTGATCCAAAGTCCAACTGGACGGAAATTAACATTTAACATAAAAAGCACAACGACGGCCAGATTGAAGGAGAGAGGCCAAACAGCGACGGAGCACAAAGAGGGGAAAACCAGCACCGTCACATCACACCTCCACACACACACACACACACACACACACACACACACACATACACACACACACACACGGGGGGAGAGAAGTGGGCTGCGTTACAGAAAAAGAAAGAAAAACTTTCCCCCTGAGACACAAACGCGCGCTGCAAACATGCTCAGATATACTGACGAAAAAGCGGAAGCCGCGGCTCGCCGTGCGCGTATCACCACACTCCGGTAAACGGAGGCTGAACAAGCAGAGCCCGTTCAGGCAGCAGCGGCGGCAGGAGCCGACCTTCCGGAGTCGGTAAACAAACCGGGTCGGGCGGTGCAGGCAGGCCCGCCGGTGCCTTTTAAAAACAAACAAATGGGAATCGGGAAAAAAGTGGAGAGCTCCGAAAGTTGACATTGGTGTGAATTACGCACCGCCTGCCTGCCTGCCTGCCTGCTGCCTCTCCGTCCTCCATTCAAACTCCACAGCACAGACCCAGCTGGAGAGCCGAGCGAAATCCCGCTGCTCGGTCCCGGCAGCTCGTCCCCGCTCCATTAACACCACCACCCGGGATGTGTCTCTTAAACTGGACGCGGGATTTAATCTGAGAATTAATTGGCATTACGCAGAGATGTGGAATAAATAGGCGCGTCTTCTCAGCTTTCAGAGCGGCGGATAAAGAGCCCAAAAAGCGGTGTGAGTGTGTGTCGGAGCGGCTCGTGTGGCTCCGTGTTTCGGTCCGGACCTGCTGAGCGCGTTAGTGCGCGGAGAACCGAGCCGCTTGTATAAACAAAGAACCCGCGCAGACTGTTACTCTCCGGACAATGAGACGCGGCGCAGCCTGTTTCCATGATGCGGCTCCGAGACCCCCCGCTTCATCTCTGGGACATTTTAGAGAAAAACACCGGCTGCCCCTCCGTCTCTGTCCCCCCTCCGGTGTGTCCCACCGGCGCAGACTCCTCCGAGTCCGAATGAGCGCGAAGCCCCGACGAATGTTTTTTCTTTTCTTTTTTTTTTAAATCTAGGTTACAGGCTGGAGAGCTTTATTCTGCTGAGGAGCTCAGCGTGAAGCGGCTCCGGTGAAGGTGTGAGGCGGCTTACCTTGGTTGTGATCCCCGAGTCGGTGTTAACTTCTGTGTCTGCCATTGTTTTAGTTCAATAAAATAAAGGACGGCTGAAATGAAAGGTTGAATAAAGTAAATCCCTCTCCTCGGTTGGTGGATCAATCGCTATTATATTGTGCCAGTGGCCAGCGCTGGTGACGGCCGAGCCTTTAATATAGGCTGGTGGGCGGCGCTCGGAGGAGCTCGGCGGCGGCTGATTGGCTGACGGCTCCACAGAGGTGTTCTCTTCGCGCGTTGGAGTGGAACAATGGATAGAATTTCTAAACCCCGAGGCCACGCCCCCTCCTGTCCGCCGCTGCAACCGTCCTTTCTCCCACAAAAACAATAAACGCACCGATTAAACCGGACAAACGGACTCAAACTGTAACGTTAGCGCCGTTTCAACACCGGAGAGCCGACATTCTTTCAGTTTACACCGAATTACGCACTAAACATATCGAATAGGAGGCGCTTGCGTTGACGTAGTGTCACAGATTGATTGATTGATGTGCATCTGGTCGAGTCAAGCGGCGACTCCGGTTCGCTTCTCCCGCCCACCGGAGCGACGAGGGAATACAGTCTTGAGAGGCCAATATGTCGAGGCTCGGACAGAGCTGGTGGATTAGAGCGTTTTTAAAACGTTACAGTCGCCTCATGAGCGCCATCAATCACATAAAAGGCGCAAATGTAAATGTGGAGCACCGCCGCCATGTCTCATCGCAGCCCCTGGTCGTCGGCTGCTCGCCCCTCCCTCCCCGACGCCCATGTTTGAAACTCAGCTGTGTGTGTGCGCACTTGACGCTCTTGAGTGTTTTTTTTTTTTTTTTTTTTTTTTTTACATAACAGTCCATAAATTCGTGCGCCAAGGTCGACGCACGAATAAACAGTCGGAATAAATGTGGAGAAAGCGGTGGTGGAGTGTGTGCAGGCCGGGTCAGTGAGCGGGAGCAGTCACAGTGCCGGTGGCCTCATTTCCTCCGTCTCCATTGTTAGAGCCCACGAAATGCCCCCGTCGTGGAGGAGGGAGAAAAAGAGGCAGTGCGACATAACAGACATGCGATGAGACAAAAGTGCGAGAAACAGAAGTCTGTGCTCATGAACTGACACGCATTCTTATAAACACAAGGGCAAACAGGTATTTTTCCTTACCGAGTTTACACTGGGCTTTTATCTGAACATGAGAAGGACAAAGCGGCACAAAAGCGGCCGCCATTGCTCGCTCAGGATGGGGGGATGGGAGCAGAGTGTGCTCCGCTAACAGGCAGCCCACATTCACATTCTGCTCTGATGACGCACTCAGCCGCCGAGGACGACTCCGATTGGTCGGCTAAGTGGAATAAACACGGCTTTGGCGCACGGCGCGCGCCGATTGGCTTCCAAGGACGTCCGTCAATTCAAACTGGGCTCACGTCGGCGCGCTGCAAGCTGCGGCTCCGGATCATGGATCCGGACTGTGGAGCATCAGTGTAGAGTTTCACTACAGCTTCTTCCTCACATGTTACCTTTCCTATCTGCTGTCGAGGAAAGGCGCCTGTTAGCGCCATGATCTCTGAGCGCCACAGTCATCAGGTGCAACTGTTTGGAAAAGCGGAGCTGTTCTTGTTTCATTGAGCCCAGTTATAAAATATTTAATCAGGGATCTGAGAGAGCAGCGGCAGCAGTAAGTGATCCTTCATCAGAACCAAACTCTGCCTCCCAACTGCATCCCGCTGACCGTGTTTTGAGTGTGTGGTACCTTCACGCTGGAAAATTAACACGCTCATTTTTAACATTCAGATTAAAACTGCACCACTTCTGAGAGCCGCGCTGCGACCGGCACAACACAACACGCATGAAGCACCTCGTCACAGCTGAAAGAGTGACAAAAAAAATTGTAAAGGGTTGCACAAATTTTGGTTACTGTTTTGGGAAGGTTTTTATTCTTCATTTTAAATTGACATCGGGGCTCCAAAGCAGCAGTCTGAGTGATGTCACTCGTCTTTTTGTACCCAAATAACCACCAGGGCCCCAGGACGTGCGCCAGGCTTCAAAGCCAATTTTCGTAGTGTCCAAACAGTGGTACTGCAGCTTCTGGGGCCCGTCACATGATGCTATTTATTTTTTATTTGTTTATGGATCCCCATTAGCTGACGCCTGGACGGACAGCTAGTCTTCCTGGGGTCCATAGTCATAAAACTCATAACATAATACAAAAAAATAATAATACTTGTGGCTCTATACAAAACTGATTTCTTCAAGAAATTGGATTTAGGACGTGGCAGAATTATATGCTCATTGCTGGCAGCTCTTGTGGAGTGTGAATGAATTTCATTGGTGTAGATTATCTTTTGAGCAAGAAATTGTGGAGATTGTTTTTTCACAACACTAAAAATTAACCAGTAAATTCATTAAAATTCTTTTCTCGACATAGAGCCAACCCAAATTGTAATGCATTCAGTTGTACTCGTCAAAGGGGGACAGTTGAGAATAAGTCTGGCAGCCTTGTTTTGTGCTACTTGTAATTTTCTTATTAACTGTTTAGACGACCAGATAACCGAGCAATAATCCAGGTGACACAAAACCAGAGAGCGAACTGTTTGACAGAGCAGTGATGAAGGAATAAGAGGGCTATGGGCCCTTCTACTGTTAGTGAACAGTTTGAAGGTTTTTTGGGTGGGCGGGGCTTAGCTGGAGGCAAAACAATTCTCCACAGACATCAGTTAGCTTTAGCTAGCAAGTTCTTTCAGCTTGCTTTAGACAATGGAGGACGATGATGCGAGTGGTGCGTTCAGAAATATTCACACCAAGTGTCGGAACGCACTCTGGCACAAACTGGACTATTTGTAAATTTAGTTCTGACTGAATGTAGAACCTGGTTGCACTCCGAAGTCGCCAAAATTCGGCGCTTGGGCAGTGACTTTTGGCGCTAGAAACCAACGTCGGCGTGGTATGCGACCAGTTGCTGCTATATTTTAACGGTGCCTGGCGGCATCAGGGGGAAACGCACTGGGACAAGGATGAAAGTGTAGGTGGGAGGCGTGGTGGATTCAACAAACATCATCTTTCAGCCAAGACAGCGGTGTTTGCGTCCCGTAACAATCTAAAGCCAAACCCTGTTCTCTTTTTCTCATCCCACCCGTGTTTTTGTTGTTGAAGAAAAAAAAAGTCATTTAGCGGTGTTGTACCGACGTAGTGCACTCATTTTGAAAGAGACTGTATCTAAACATTAAACAGAAGTGTATCTTGAAATAGAACTTGACACGGCATCCCATAATGTCTACAACCAACACACCCAGGGTACCCTGCACGTCGTATGTGGACGGGGAAAGTCCATGACCAAGCATGTCAATATGTCGCCAATACATCACCAGTATATGCAGCCAGTTGCTGTAACAGTTTAAGGGCGCCTGGCGGTATCAGGGGGAAACACAGTGGGACAAGGATGAAAGTTAAGGTGTTTCACAACTTATTCGTGGGTTACCTGTGGGTACCTGCCCGGTGCAGGACTCTGACCTGGATTCAGCATAAACCCATAACAGTATCAACACCACTGCTTCCACCGTCTGTCCCAGCTGACTTCATTCACCCAACAAATGACAAACTAAAATGACGCAGCTGATCCTGCGAACATAAATCTGTCAGCCTAACACGGGCCAGTGCTGGTTGCTCAGACTGTATTACCGGCTGGGCAGAGCAGTCAGCTGCCCCGGGGGCCCCAGACACAGAGTGCCCCCCTAAAGCCCCGGGTTCACTGTGTGTCAGTTGCTTGTACATAATTTGATTAAGTGCAGTTTTGTTTGGGAATTTGCACCTCTGAAGTACAATGTGAACTGAGACGGGTCTGGGATCACTACTTAATCTTGTGGCCCCGTCCTGCTGAGGGGCCCTGTGTCAAAACATAGCTTTAAGACCGTAGATATTTTAGTTATAATTGGGGCCAAACAACCATCTTTGTGCTCTGAGGCCCCTTAACAGGTTAATGTGGCCATGCTGGGCAGCGTTTGGTCCTCTGGTGCCAGAACACAGCCGACACTCCGCCGGCTCCCTGTTGATGGAGAAGAGATTTAATATTAGCAGATATATGTTACAGTGTCGCGTAGTGGGATCATAGACTGTATGTAAAGATGGACGATACATCTCCACATCCACATGGTGCAGAGATGAAACTAAAATATCCCTGATATGGCTGCTTCCATTCTTCCTCTGGTGACATGATTCAGAGCCAGAGTGTGCGCAGTCGTTATGTTCGTGGACCAGGCCGCCCCAAACAGTGTAATTACACCGTCACATGATGCCCTGCAGCCCAAAAGACTTTTTCCCATTGACTTACATTGTGAAAGAGACATCTATAAATCAGTGGATATATTTTTCATAACCCCTGTGAAGTAATCTCTTCGGTCAGATAACACTTGGAAAGCCAAAGAGAGCCACACAATCAAATTATTTTATCCCCATTCAAGTTAACAGAGCGCTAAACCAGTGGAAGGAGCCGCTCAGCCGCTTCCAGTGTGGAAGCTGCACTGGACATTTGGGTAATTTCATGACATTGAACACAACAGTATCAGCCTCTAGTGTGACATCTAGTGTGAGTTTTATAAACAATAACAATGACATAACATGTCAATAACAGTCATGTAGCGCCCCTGTTATATGGCAGCTGATCTTGTCCTCTGCTCCTGGACCTCATTGTTTTTACTATTTGTGGACATTTTCAGCTTCTTCTTTGAGTTAGCTGCTAACTGCTAACAGCTGCTTTTTAAATCTCCTGCAGTGGGTCGCACACATTTGTCAAAACGTCACACCCGTTCTGTCCACGGTCAAATTATTCTCATAAAATGACAACTGTACAGGGACTGAATCACATAACTCACCTGTTTTCATTTCACTAAGGCTGATAATGTCCTCAGCTTCTCAGACAGATCCACCCCTCGCTCTCCACAGCTCCACCCTCTCGTCCAAAAATGGTCACTCATGGCTCCAAAAAACTCGGATGGTGATGGTTGGAAGGCCAAATTTAAGGCTTCAGAATGGGAGCACACAAACCAATGGGTGACGTCACGATAGCTTTGTCCATTATTTTTACGGTCTTGACCCTCTGAAAAATGACGGGAACTAAATGTGCATTAAAGCACTTTCTGGCTGAGCTGCACCAACAAGGAAAACCATCACAAAGACTTTGTGTAACTTTGCTTAAAATACTTGAATCACATTTTTATTTAACCATAAATCAAACTTCATATGTTCGTGTATTTTCAACACATTCTCACTCCGACCTCGTCACACATTGACGTGCTTGGTCATGGACTTTCCACGTCCACATACGATGTGCACGGTACCCTGGGTGCGTTGGTTGTTGATGTTCTGGGACACCGTGTCGTGTTGTCTTCTTTCAAGATACTCCTGTGTTTTCACAGGAAATTTAATGTTTACATACAGTCTCTTTCAAAATAAAAGCACTACAACAACAAACACATGGTTTGGCTTAGGCAATAAAAGCGTGGTTAGGTTTAGGAACAAACAACAGAGTTTGGCTTTAGACTCTTACGGGACATGAACATCACTCCTGGGTAAAAGTCAGAGTATGCTGGACCCATCCACCACCCCTCCCACCTGCTCCCGTCGGACTTTTGCAGCCTTAACTTTCGTCCTTGTGCTGCCGCATTTCCCCCCAACGCAGCTGGCCACTGTTAAACTATAACAGCAAACGGCCGTGTATTATGCTGATGTAAAGGTTGTATTTTTTATTGGTTTCTGACGCCGCAAATCACCGTCCAAGCGCCAGATTCTGATGACTTCAGCTCAGATTTAAAGTTGATTTAAAGTTTATTAGCTACACTAATAAACTTTAAATCAACAAATATGAATGATTTTATCCAAAAATAAATGATTACTGACAGCAGATGATCTGTCAGACAACCATCACTGCACCATGGTTTCACCTGAATAAATAATCCAAGAGTCAGAAGCAGAGAACTAAGAGTTATCATAAACCTCGGCCTTCTTTTGCTCAACCTCAGAAATACAGGTGTTTTTCAATATTAAATCAAGTCAACTCTGTGCTAAGTTCATGAATAAAGAGTGTTTAAACTGGAGTTTAAATATTTGGAGGCTCAGAGCTGACACTAATCCAGGTTCAGAGTTAATCCGGGCTGCTGCAGCTCAGCCTGGAGGGGATAAATCTGGTCTACACGACTAGACAGTGCTTGAACAAGGAGAGAGGAGAGACACTTTGAGTTGGTTCTGTTTCTGGTTCTCCTGCTCTGTCATCTAGCTCCTCTCATCACACCTGAGAGCTCACCGAAAGGGAAACCAGAGAGAGAAAACAGATGAGTAAGAAAAGAGAAGCAGCTGATAACGTGTTTCTGGTGTCTGAGCTCCTCCAACATGTTTGAACGTGCTGCAGCGACGCATTGAAGTGGACGCCTCCAGCAGACAGTCAACAACACAAGGTCGTATCAGCGACTTCAGCCTGGTATCTTGAGCCTCCACTTATGGCAGAAGGTTTTAAGTTTTAGACAAAAAAACAGGAAGGTTTCACGTGACAGCAGAGGCACTGTGAGGTTTGCTAATGTGATTTCAAAGAGACGATCAATCAAAGACTCACATTTAAATCTGTTCTGGTGCAGTCAGCTCCATACATGTAACATCACAACAATCTTTAAAGTTAATTTTAATCCAACTGAGATGCAAAATTTAAAAAAACATCTAGAAAAAAGAAAGAACCAAAAACAAAAGCAACAACCAAACTATTTTAGAAATGAAATAAAGTTTATGTCAGTGTCAGTTTTGCTGTTGCTGTTACTATTCAAATTACAAAATGTGTAAGTCTTAGCATATTTAAAGAATATTTAATCATGGACATTAAAAATGATCATTGATTGCACATTTTAATATCATTTTTTTTCTGTAAATATATTTGTTTTTTGTGATTGTTTAAGCTCGTTCTTATTACCAACTCATCAAATACCACCACTATGTCAGAGGCACCTTTTGCAGCAGTATGATATGCACCAGCACCAGCTGATACCGTTAAAACAGCAAGAAAGTCCCTGTAGGGCAGGAGGGGAGGTGATGGGTCAAACAAAGTCAGGACAGCCCACTGTTCGCTGTTCCAGTGTGAATTTTCAACACATTCTCATAACACATGGCTGCTTTGTCAGCAGACTTTCACGTCTACATATTTCGCGCTATGTATCCCCCTGCGTCTGCTGTTGATGTTCCAGGATGCCGCAACCAACGCCAGGTTGTCAACAAAAGCATCGGGTTCAGCAGCACATTCTCACTCCGACCTCGTCACATATTGATATGTGGTCATGGACTTTCCACTGCGAGATACAACATGCAAGGTACCCTGGGTGTGTTGGGATGCCATGTCAACTTCTGCCTGTTACATGCATCGTCTGTTTTTCAAAATACTCTGTTTTCTTTTGCTGCCTCTCACAGCAGCTGGAGTCTGAGAAGAAATAACTTCATTCACTGGGCCGACTGCCGGCAACTTTTAAGGTGGAACGTTAACTTGTAATGTTACTCAATGCATGAGTTGATGACGTGAATCCATCAGCACACCTTAAATTTCACTGTGACAACTTTGACCATCACTTTAGTTTTTATATGACACACACTTTTAGTAATGACTTTAAAAATATAGATTGATTTGGAGCGGATTATGTGAAGGTCATATATTCTAATCCTCACTTCCTGTGGGCTACAGCAACACTAAACCCCTGAGCTTGCCTGAGAAGGACTAAATGCACAAAGCTGCTATTTTTAAATATCCCATGGAGAGAGACTCTCACTGCAGCCTGTTGTATTTTGTTGTGAAAATGTGGGCGTGCAGCCTCGTTCTGTGGACGATAAACCAGGTGCAGACTTCCATCTGTGTCACCGCTGATGCGGAAATACAGCGAGTGCTGGACGGAGCAGTGAGTGACAACAACCCCGGCCACATTTAAGAGGACTGTCTGAACAGACCCAGGGTCTAGGTACCATGTCTGAAGGCTTACTGCTGGTTCCAAAGGTGCTGGACTGAAAGGGTTTGGTGGAGACGGAGCTTAAGGTAACCAAAACAGAAATAATTAAGTTGGTCATCATGCTAAAATTTGCCAGAATATTAGTAAATATGCTGAATATGATGAGTATATCAGAGAAAATCAGCAGCTCAGTTCACTCTCAGTCAGGATGTGACAGCTGTCCAAACACCAGCGTATTAAGCATGACTTTGTGGTTGAATTTTTATTTTTTAAAGTGTGGGTGACACCAACGGGATTTTGAAAAGGGGGGAATTCATTCCACCACCTGGGGACCAGAGCAAAGAAGGGTTTGACCGAGATGGAGCGACCAGTCGTCCCCTCACTGCTGTCTGCAGATCGGAGTCTTGAACTGGACATGAGCTGCAGCAGAGAGCCAGAAGAGGAGTGGTGTTGCTGGGGGAAAAAAGAAACACCCGACAGCAGGCTGCAATCTGGACGACCTGCAGAGGTCTGGAAGCAGACGGTGAGCGGAGAGTCGCAGTGGTCCAGGTGGGAGACGAGAGGTGCCTGGATGAACACCTGAGCCGCCTCCCTGGAGAGGCAAGTTCTCCCACCAAGGAGAGAGCTGCTGCTGCCACGTTTGCAGGACGTCCATATGTGACAGTGACACTGTGTTCATTAATGTGCTGCTGCAACTCCACAACACTCCACTCTGCTGGTTTACTGGCTGTTGGGAGACGAAGTCTGGCTCACAGTCGGTGTTTCAGGGCATCCCAAAGGTGTTTGGGAAAAAACATAATTCTACAGACGGATCTGAAATGGAAAAAAATATTTTCTTTATTGGGCTGATTTATTATTTAGGGGCATCAGAGCTGATAATTGATTCATTTCAGTACTATTAATGATACAAATGTGTATTTAACGTTTTGCTGCTGCAGCCTCAACTTGAATTGGTCCCAGAGGTTTTTTATGTATGCACCAGAGGTCTCCATCTGGGACTCAAACCAGTGACCCCCACCACTTAAGCCCAGTTCAGACCAAAGATTCGCAACAAGATGAGTTGGAACATGCAACTACTGTCAATGCACCATTCTGTAATGTTGTAAAAATCTGCTGGATGACAGGAAGTCACCACGATAAGACGGTGTATCATCTCTAGTCAACAACTTATTTTGTGGCTGAATATAATTTGTAGCTTCTTAAAATCTGAATGAGGATAGTGATAGTGAGATACTGGCTACAGTGATGAAACAAAACCAGCATCAGATGGACTGTATTCATAATCAATACGCCACAATAATATAAATAACCAGCGCCAATTCATCAGTCAATGAGAATGTGTGTGTGTGGGCGGGGCATAAGCACATACAGCCAGCAGCAGCAGCGACCCACCGTCTGACACCAGCACACCGTGAGGATGGAAACAGAGGGCTCTGTGGGGACGGAGCACCTGCTGCAGCAAGCCAACACGCCGTCTGTGGTCATTTTGACTTGACCAGCAGACTTCACTACAAGCTGATTGGCTGTTGAAACTGGTGACGTGCTTTAAAACCAGCCGCCGGCCATTTGACCAGCTGAGTGTCAGGTGACACCATCAGCCGGCTTGAGTCGAGCTCAGACCGATCAGTTCACACTGCTGCTTAACTGAGTCTGCGGGTTGTTCACAGTCAGTCAAAATAAAGTATTTCTTTACTCATGTTTTGTCAAAAATTACTGAATGCTCCTTTAACGTTTCGTGTGAAATAAAGCACGACATGTCGTGCACGTTGGCTGTGAAAGTGTGTGGTAACAGTGTGTAACCTGTGTAATCTGGCACAAGAGGAAGTGCAGAGGGCTCGTCTGACGGTGACTTCCTCTGGTGTCTCAACATCGAGTTGTACTCCATGTAAAAACAACAAAGTGAGCAGGTTCATGAGGTCCGACAGAGACCGTCAGCTGTCTGTCGGAGTCTTTCAGCACTGTGATGGATCAGAAGCTCTTCCAGGCTCTGGCTGTTTGTACCAGAGAGAACACAGAGGGGAGAATAATCTGAGACAGGAAAGAAAAAGTTAAAGCTGCCATTTTGGTGACAAACATCCAATCAGGGAGCTGATTCTGTGTGTGTGTGCAGCTGAAGTGAAGTTAGAGGTTAATCTTTGTAGAAGTGGTTAAATTCAGAAACTGAAACATTCACGGTCAGATTTTAGATCTCTAAAGTCTGCTGAGGCTCATGGGAACTGAAGTATTTAGAGATATTTTTAATGCAGTAGTGAAACATTTCATTTTCACTTTCTTAAACCACCTAATTTCACATCTATAAGCACTTTTTAAACATTGAATTAATGGTTAATAACACACTGTATGTGTTTGTTGAAGTACAGCTGTGTACTCAACTTATGGCCCTAAGGTCAAATCTGGCCCCAGACAAGGTGCCGTGTGTCAAGCGTTCAGGGATACTTTTCAAACTCGCAGCATCATCAAATTATATCGTGATAAACATCGATAGCGATCAATACGGGGAAAATTATCGTGATAATATTTTTGCCATGTCGCTCAGCCCCAGTGTTAATAGCTTGTATGTCATCACTGCAGTGAGGTGAAAGGTCAAACCACGGGGGCTCTTTAAGGACAGGAAGGTGTGTTGAGACAGAACAACTAAAACTGACTGACGCGTCACCTGCATCGTCTGGACGGGATCGAATCACCACGGGGCGGAGGCTCATTAACGAACACGGTGTCACCGTTACATGTTCAGCTGTCAACTTTTTAATGTGCCAGTGACAGAGGTTGTTTTCTTCATCCTGTTGTCCTCTTTAATAACCAACAGCCAATGAGACTCTTCCCCTGTCTGTCCCTTCGTCTTCCTTCACAGGGTCGCATGACTCTGCCCCCCCCCCCCCCCCCCCCCCCCCCCCCCCCCCCGTTCTCACTTCCTTGCTTTGAATTAATGCTCCCTCTCTTTCTCTCTGTATCGATTAGCCTGGCAAGGACATTATGGCTGATGTATGACATTACATGGAGGAGACAGGATGGAGGGTGGAGGAGACAGATCAGTGATTATCGCCTCGAGGTGTCTTTGTACGAGGTTCTCTTTGTGCCAAACACACCGTGCTGCTTTTACAATCATTCCTCAACACTCACTTCTTCATACCAAACGTCGGTTTTGTTAAAAATCACTTCAGAGTATTTACTTCCCCCCATTAGATTTTATTCTATTGAGACTCGGCTGTGTCTGCGTTTAAAATAAAATCCATTCATTCAGTGGAATCACTGCAAACACTTGATTCGCTCACACAGTTAAAGTAAATATAAACGTTTCAACTCAGAATTACAAATTGACCATTAATTGGAAATGTTAACCGATGTACTCTGTGGAAGATAAATATTAAATTTCCTGTTCCCATTTAAAGTCGTCACATTCATCATTGTGTACATTACGCTAAACACTACGCCGTGCGCTAAGCACACTACATAAACTACACTGTACACTACGTATACTGCGCTGTACACTAATTACACTATGCTGTGCACTACATACACTTTGTCACACACTATGTACGCTATGCCATATGCTATGTGTATTATGCTGTAAACTACGTACATTGAGTCACACACTAAGTACACTATGCTGTACTCTCTGCTGTGCACTACGCTGTACACTACATACAATACGTAAACTACACTGTAAACTACATACACTACATTACACACTATTTATACTCTGCCATATACTACGTACATTATGCTGTACACTATGTACATAACATCGTATACTGCGTAAACTACACTGTAAACTATGTGCACTACGTCACACACTATTTATACTACATATACTTTGTACATTATGCTGTGCACTACATTCACTACAGCGTACACTATGCTGTACACTCTGTACATAACATTGAGCACTACGTAAACTGTGCTATAAACTGCGGACACTATGTCACACACCATGTACACTACACCATATACTACGTACATTACGTTGTACACTACGTCGTACACTACTCTGTGTGGTTGCCGATGAAAGGATTCAGCTGGTGTCATGTTGAAGATGACGTCAAGGCAGTTTCGCGCGGCGTTGCCATAGTGATCAGCAGAGAATCCTGCCTACACTGAGGGGTACTATACACAGTGAAAAAAAAACAGACTAAAGGACCTGGTACCAAGTGTGAGTCGAGTCGAGTCAAGTCAAGTCGAGTGGAGCTGAACCCTGCAGTGGAAATGAGGCTTCACTGGAGTGCAGAGACGTGTGCAGGGTTCCAGGCTGTGTGATGTGCTGCAGCTGAGACACTGATGACAGCAGAGCACTTTGTTCTGTGACTCGTGACTCTCTTGTTTATTATTAATTCCTCTCAGAGCAAATATTTACGCAGCAGCAGCAGCAGAACAAGTTTTAATGCCACAAGTGCCAAGTCAAGTCCCAACTCAAGGCTGACAAGTCCCAAGTCAAGTCCTAAGTCAAGGATCTCAAGTCCAAAGTCAAGTCCCAAGTCAACACTGACATGTCCTGAGTCAAGTTCCAAGTCAAGGCTCACAAGTTCCAAGTCAAGTCCTAGGTCATGACTGACAAGTCCTGAGTCAAGTCTTAAGTCAAGGCTGACAAGTCCTGAGGCGAGTCATGAGTCAAAGCTGAGAAATCCCAAATCAAGTCCCAACTCAAGACTGACAATCTTGAGTCAAGTCCCAAGTCAACGCTGACAAGTCCTGAGTCAAGTCTTAAGTCAAGGCTGACAAGTCCTGAGTCAAGTCTTAAGTCAAGGCTGACAAGTCCTGAGGCGAGTCATGAGTCAAAGCTGAGAAATCCCAAGTCAAGTCCCAACTCAAGGCTGACAATCCTGAGTCAAGTCTTAAGTCAACGCTGACAAGTCCTGAGTCAAGTCCTAAGTCAAGGCTGACAAGTCCTGAAGTGAGTCATGAGTCAAAGCTGAGAAATCCAAAGTCAAGGCCTATGTCAATGCTGACAAGTCCCAAGTCAAGTCCCAACTCAAGGATGACAAGTCCCAAGTAAAGTCCTAAGTCAAAGCTGACAATGCTGAGTAAAATCCCAAGTCAATGCTGACATGTCCTGAGGCAAGTCTTAGGTCAAGGCTGACAAGTCTTGCTGTGAAGTCTCAAGTCAAGTCCTAAGTCAGGGCTCTCAAATCCAGAGTCAAGTCCCAAGTCAACACTGACAAGTTCCAAGTCAAGGCTCAAAAGTTCCAAGTCAAGTCCAACCTCAAGGCTGACAAGTCCCAAGTAAAACCCCAAGTCTAGATTGACAATGCTGAGTCAAGTCCCAAGTTAAGGCTGACACTTCGTGAGTCAGTCTGTCAAATCCTGAGTTGAGATTCACAAGTCCAGAGTCAAGTCCCAAGTCACTGCTGACAAGTCCTGAGTCAAGTCTTAAGTCAAGGCTGACAAGTCGTGAGTTGAGTCTTAGGTCAAAGCTTTTTAAACATTATTTTTAAGTCAAAAGACTCGAGTGAAAGTGGAGTCACGACTTACTGGTGTTGAAGTCCAAGCTGAGTTGTTTTTGTTTTTTTTTTAATTTTGTTGAGTCTAAAGTCATCAAATTGGTGACTCAAGTCTGACTCAAGTCCAAGTCACACACCTCTGGCATACAAACCACCATACCTACTGTGGCACCTCACAGGTAAACCTGCGTGTGGCTCTGTGACTTGTGGAAAAGACGTTTTAAGAGTCCAGGAGATCCTGCAGACCCTTCGGCGTGTTGACAGGACAGGTGTCAAATATTGGTGTAACATTCCCATCTTATTACAAGTCAGTGTGTGAGACTGGAGCAGTCTGTGGTTCTTACAGTTCAAACATGCAGGTAAACAAACAGGACTCTGGTTCCAGGAGGATTTCCTCTCTGAGCTGCAGCTGAGGACTCGGAGGAGACTCAAGACGTGTGGCACAGACGCACAGACGCAGCACAGACGGACAATCTGAGTGTTTACAGCAGAGACACAACTACAACTGTCCCCTCATTATGTTATACATGTAATGTATATAATGTACACACACACACACACACACACACACACACACACACACACACACACGCACACTGTGTTTTTACAGGCGTCTCTTTACAAGCCTGCTGCAGCCTGAGGCTCCACATTTACTGCTGGAATTCTGTTTGAAAGAACAAGCTGAGACAGTGAGGGGCTCAAACACCCTCTGCTCCTCCTCCAGACCTCCCTCTGCTCCTCCTCCTTCGGCTCCTCCACTACTACTACTACTACTGCTGTTGCTCCTCCTCTTCTTCTCCAGACCTCCTGGAGGAAAAGCAGACCTCCCTCTGCTGCTCCTCCTCCAGACCTCCCTCTGCTATTACTACAATAAATCCTGCTACATGAACAAGTTCTCCAACAGCAAACACTACGTCTCCCAGAGTTACTGCTACATCAACTACTTCTTCAGTAAAGACGACCTTAAAATGACGACCTCATTCAGTAATCCTGCACCCTGTAGTTACTATTACTATCACTTGTTACTTCTTAGTAACTGAATCCTTTCAGTCCATCACCACTCAATGTTTGTTCCATTGTTTGTGTATTGATGTTTTTATTTAATTTTTTGTTTTTAACTTTTAAAATTCCCTTTCATATACATATAAGTATATATATATTTATACTAAGTAAAACACAACAAAAGTAGTGAGTACCACATATTGAGCACAGGTTAAATTTTAGGTGAAGACATGAAGCTGTAAAAAATCACGACTCCAAGCTTAAATCAAGAAGTCGTGGTAAAACAAAGTTGTAAAAACAAATTTACATGAAGACACAGAATCTGCTACCTGAAGCTAAAAGAGGCCGATCATGCGTGAGTCTTGTAAAACCTGAACGCCTCGAGGGATCAGAGCATGTTGTCATGTCAGACGACAGACATTTAAACATCATCAGAGCTGTAATGAATCAACTGAGAACCAAAACTTAGCTGCAGCTGCTTCACAGGGAAACAATTACCATTGGAATATATTTGGAGAGCTGGAAATACATGGGAACAAACAAGCACACACACACACACACACACACACACACACACACACACACACACACACACACACACACACACACACACACAGTTTGACATGACCCATTTCCCCTCATATTAAAGCATTACCTGCCTTTGTGCCGGACACATTAGCATGAAAAGAGAGTCGTCGTGAGGACTTTCAGATGCCCGCAGCTTCACTCATAACAAAAGGAGGTGTTGGGCCCAAACCCTTGCTGGGGGGCTGCTGGTGCTGGTGATGAGGGGGTGGGGGTCTGCACTCAGGTGACTCCTCCAGGTGATTCTGTTGTCTGGTCAGATAAAGGTGTGAAACAATCCATCATGCATAAACAGAAAACAAAGTGACATCATATAAAATGTGTTTTAATTGTTTAATTCAAATAAATATTTAAATACTGTTAAATATCCATAAGTAGAAATCTAAAAAATTAAACACCTCTTTTGTTGAACTGTAATATGGTCACAGAACACCTGTGAGTGTGTGAAAATGAAAACTGGAGTGTTGCATTTTCATTTTAACTTTCACTCAAATACACATATGTGTGGATATCTTGACGTTGATGTGGAACTGTGTTTTCATTTTCAGGTTTGCATTGTATTTGAATAAAGTCTCCTGTGGGCTTCCATACATTAACATGTAATGACCAGGAAAAAAATGAGAAGGAGAAAAGGCCACAGACATGCAAAGGAACTGCAGAGACACACAAAGTGATCACAGGAGGCACAAAACACAAGCAAGAAGGCACAAAATGATTTCAAAGAGACACAAAACGATAAAAATTGACAGAAAATGACCTTAAAGAGACATCAAATGACCATGAAACACAAAAGTTTGTCAAAGAGACACAAAATTGAATTGACACAAAACCAAAAAATACAGTTAATTCACAAAGACACAAAATTAATTGTAAGAGACATAAAACCAACAAAAAAAGACACAGAATGATCTTAAAGAGACATCAAACAACCCTAAACACCAAAGTTTGTCAAAGAGACACAAAATGACCAAAAAAGACACAAAATGAACCCAAAGAGACACAAAATGACCAAAAAAGAGAAACAAAGTTAATTCACAAAGACACAATATTAACTCAGAGACACAATATGACCAGAAAAAAGACCAAAAAAGACAAAAAATGAACCCAGAGAGACACAAAGCGATTAAAAAAAAGACACAGAATGATCTTAAAGAGACATCAAACAATCATAAAACATACAAAATATTGTCAGAGACACAAAATGACCAAAAAAGACACAAAATGACCAAAGACAAAAAAATAATTCAGAGACACAAAACAACAAAAAAGACACAAAATGACTAAAGACAAAAAAAATAATTCAGAGACACAAAACAACAAAAAAGACACAAAATGACTAAAGACAAAAAAAATAATTCAGAGACACAAAACAACAAAAAAGACACAAAATGAACCCAAAGAGACACAAAATGACCAAAAAAGACACAAAACGAACAAGAAATACCTAAAATGAATTCAGAGACACAAAACAACAAAAAAAGAGAAACAAAGTTAATTCACAAAGACACAAAATTAACTCGGAGACACAAAACAACCAAGAAATACCTAAAATGAATTCAAAGAGACATAAAACAACCAAAAAAGACACAAAACGACCAAATAAAAGACATGAACTGACTTTACAGAGACACAAGACAACCACAGAATGATGATGCACAAAACACTACAACAACAAAGAGACAAACCACCACACAGTCTGTGTCCTGCCCCTCTGTAGGAGAGAGTGGAGGGGCCTTTTGCGTGTCTGTGCCCGGGGGCCCTCTGTCTGATAACTTGCCCCTGCCGGCACGCTGCTGGTGCCCTTCCATGTTTTTGCCCCCTGCCCCTCAGACAGCCTGAGACCACCTCTGCCGTCGTGACACAGACCACAGGTAACACATGTGTAACATTTTAAAGGTGCTCTCAGCTGACCGACTCATTAGTAACATCTGGTGGCAGCTGGAGGAACTACAACTACACTTTACGTTCCCCCCTCATGTTCCCTGGGGATTACAGATTACAACCAGCTGAAGCTTCTCCTGGTCAGAATTCCTTCAGTGTTCAGGAGCTGAATTATCCTCAGAGGTCTCTTCCTCTCAGACACACACACACACACACACACACACACACACACACACACACACACAAGCTGATTTACAGGAAAGAAAGAGTGTCTTCAGTGATGTTTGGCATGTCAGAGATTCAGAGAGTGGCAGCTCGCCCACCAGGGGGGTTTCTATGGGGGTCTGGAGGGATCCTACCGCGGGAATTTTATTTTGATGAACAAGCTCCATTTTGATTGTTTTATTCTTGAATTGTGATGTTGACAATATTAGTAGTTGTTGGTCATTAGAGTTGAGTAGAAACAGAATACTTTACAACTGCTATCATTAAACACTGATTGACTAGAGTTGGAAAATAGTTTCATGTAAGTTTTTACAAATGTTCTTGTCACACATCGGCGCTCAGTCAGGGTCATTCACATCTACATGTTACGTGCTAGATATCATCCTGCATTTGCTGCTGATGTTCCCGGATGTTGGCAGGTAAATTCACACCTGCAACAAAAGCACATGTTTAGATTTAGAAAAAAAAACCTCATGGTTTGGCTCTATGTTCATACAGGAAGTGAACAGCAGCCTCCTGGGTGAAAGTCCAGGGTTTGTTGGACCTGTCCCACCAGCTCCTTATATGACAGCGTTGCACAGAGGAATAACAGAGGAATAAACAATAACTTAGTACATGACATTTTAAAATAATAATAAATGTACAAATTAACTTTATAATTGAACTACTGATGCACTGATTTTGAAATTCTGGACTGATACTGGTACAAAATGTTAAAAATAATAATTTCTCTAATAGCTGATACCGACGTTTTTATACTTGTGTTTCTTTTGTTTTTGTTGTTATTTATTCTGCTTTTGTTTCCAGGGAAACACAGAAATCTGCACTATGAAAAAAATAAATGAACAGTTTTGAAGTCGTTCAGTCCTTCATCACACTTCACACCTTTGAACCTTTAACAGAATCTTACTTCACATGACAAACATCTTCAAAACATAATCAAAGTAATTCCCTCTGTAATATCATTTTTATGGTGCTGTGAAAACACCGACACATTTCTCCTTCAAACAGCTGATTTATTCAACTTTACCACCAAAAGCTACATTTTACAAGATTACACTGAACACATCATGAGATCCTTATAACTTACCTTCACCCAGTACTCATTTTTTCTGAATAGAGCTTGAACGCTTCACACCTCGGTGAGCTGTTGGTTGCGTCCACCAGCTGCTTAGAGGTAACGATAACTAGCTGCTAACTGCTAACAGCTAACTGCTAACTTAACAAGCTCTCCTCCTGCTGATCCTCTCAGTAGTGTCATGGTAGTTGTTTTGACATGATAACGATACAGTGTGTTTCTGGGTTCACGTGATGTCAAATAACTCCCATCTCGCTCAGAGAGCAGGTAAACTGTAACGAGCTGGGGGGGGCGGCAGGAACCTATGTTGTGGCCTTATGTCATATTTCAAAATAATAGTAGTAACCGTTTAAGTAAAAAATAGAAAAAGATAAATATTTAGATTTTTTTTCTCACCCCATTTGTGGCGCCCCCTATGGATGGCACCTTCAGCATTCGCACACACTGCCTATGACATGGGCTGGCACTGGTTGCAAGTACATTACACCACTGACCAGTGTGGGAATTGAACCAACAACCCTCCAGACACAAGTTTGCCTCTGCAAATTTGACAGTATTTTCTAAAAAGTCTTAAAAAATCCTGAGTGTGTTTTTGTGCAACTAGACACAGAAATGTAAAGCTGCAGCAGGTGAGGTCACAGAGCATCAGCTGATAACAACACACACACACACACACACACACACACACACACACACACACACACACACACACACACACACACACACACAGAGTTTCCTGACAGATCAGGTGCAACCTTATTGTCAGAGCACATTTATCAGGAAATCAGTGTATGAAAACGTAGAAGCTGCAGCGCGGCGCGGCGTCCTCTCACACTGAGGCCCAAAATAAAAAGCATGCATTAGAGACAGGAAGAGGCAAGCGTGTAACTTCCTGTTCACGTGACAGAGAGCTGCTGTGCTCAGAGTTCTTTTGGTGCTGTCATGAACTCCTGTGTGACGTTTCAAACTGACCTAAGCAGGAAAAACAAACAGTGCAAATCTAAATTTAGCTCAACAGGCTGACCCTCAGCGCCGCAGATAAAGGAACAGTTCAACTTTTTTTTTCTTCTTAGGAAATATGCCTGTTTGCTTTTGTGTTTCTGTGAGCGACATGTCAGTCCGTGTGTTCGGAACTGGAGCCAGGATGTGGTTAGCCTGCTCACAGTCTTTATGCTAAGCTAAGCTAAGCTAAGCTAAACATTAAGGTCTGTGAGCAGGGAGAAACTGCTCACCTGGATCTGTTAGAAACACACAAAGCAGCTCGTCTAAAGCTCAGAAGCAAAAAAATCGACTGGAGTCTGTCAACAGAACATTTATACTTGTGCGGTGGTGTGTCTGTGTCACTCTGCAGTTACACCCCCAAAACACTAGGTGGTGGTGGAGTTTCTATGAAGTGCTGTAAAGTTTAGTTGATTAAACACACATTAAACACACATTAAACACACATTAAACATGGCTTCATAGAGACAGTCTCAAACACAAATCAGCTTCACTATAACTCGCAGCATTCACAGACAAACACTTGTCTTTATCTGGACACATTTTCCCCACAAATACAACATGCTAACATTATTAGCACAAGCCTATGGCATTTTATATTGTATAAATTAGCCTTGCAGCTAGCAGAGATCTGCTCATACAAAGCCAGGATAAATCACACACAGGACTTAAGATGATGTCTTCACAATTTGTTGTGTCTTATCTGTGAAACTTTAATTCACAGATAAGAATACAAAAACAACTTCTTAAGTCCTGTGTGTGATTTATCCTGGCTTCATTCAGAACCTCTGACCAACATAACCTTTTCCATGTCAATGATTTCCTTTTTTTCGTTTCTTTTGGAATTTTTTTTTAAATAAAATTATTAATTTTTAATTTTTTTTTAAAAAAAAATTACATTTTTAATTTAATTTAATTAATTAATTTTTTTTATTATTTTTTTTAAATGTTTAATTTCATTTTTTAATTGTGCTTTCCCCTCCGTGTGTGTTTATGTCATGTCCGTCATTTGGACACATTTTGGCTTTCATGAACACGACACAGAGAAGATGGAAAACAAATGTAAACACTGCCGAGAAACCGTCTCAGCAACCAGAGAAAATACCACCAATCTGTTTCAGCACCTGGAGCAACATCACGTTACGAATATGAACAGTGCGGAGCAACAAGTGCCTCCACACAGCAGCTCTCGATAACAACAACAACGTGAACAAGATTCACAAAAATAGTTCAGTTGTGTGTTTCCATTGATTATTTCTAAATCACAAAGATAAAATCTGCTCTCTCTCATTAGAGAAAGTATCAGAACAAACCTCGTCAGTATAACAGAGTAATGGTTCATGAATCATAATCGAGGTAAAATGTTCAGTTTATCGTGATATTGATTTGAGGTCATATCGTCCAGACCTGGTCTCCATCGCCTCTTTTACACTGCCTGTTCAAGACAGGATGGTCACACTGTTACGCCGCCTTGCTGCTCCGTATAAAAGCTCTGATCACAGACTCACCTTTAAGCCGCCATGGGACGGGTGTGACGTTTTGATGACGTGTCATGTGCACAACCTACGGCAGGAGATTAAAAGCAGCTTGCAGGCCGGGGCTGCCACACATGCTGCCACCTGCTATTCAGTTTTAACACACTCACACTGATGGAGCAGCTTTCAGGAGCAATTTGGGATTCAGTGTCTCACTCAAGGATACTTCAGCGTGCGGGCTGGAGGAGGAGCCGGGGATCGCACCACCAATCTTCTGATTAGTGGACGACCTGTTCTACCTCCTGAGCAACCATCCCTGCTATACGGTGGCTGATCTCATCCTCTGCTCGGAGGAAAGGAGCTCCTGTGAGCATATTTTCGGCCGCTGTTCTTCTTCTTTGAGTTAGTTGCTAACTGCTTCTAGCTGCTTTTTAAATCTCCTGCAGTGGGTCGCACACGTCATCAAAGAGTCTCACCTGTCCTGTCCTGCTGGCCGTCCCTTTTATTAAGACATCAATTCGGCACTGTTACTTCCTGTTAGCTTCCAAGGTGAGACAACTCTGTCCCCCTGTTATACGATTGTACCTTTAATACAGCATGGCGTGGCGGCATAACGGCGTGATATTCCCACCCTGAACAGGCAGTGTAAAGAGGCTCGTGTGTTTGTAGCACTGCTGTAGCAGCATTAGCATCAGTCTGAGTATGAACATCAGTAACATTAATATTTCAACTTGAGCTCAGCGGACGTCGTGTCTCTGGAGGTCAGCGGGTCAAACTGAGGCTCTGACCTCCTTATGATACAGCTGAACTGAGCATGCTCAGTGTGTGTGCCGCACACACACACACACACACACACACACACACACACACACAGAGTCAGACAGATGTCCCTGGCTGCAGCTCGCAGCCCATTAGCCATGTTTAATTATTGATCTCTATGGAGTCCTGCAGCAGGCAGATGGACACACACACACACACACACACACACACACATGCGTGCGATGATGTCATCAGTCAGTGTGTAGTCTCTCTGATGGTTTCATTAAGAAGATGATTCATGGATCGTGTTGGTTCAGACCGCCGAGGTCAAAACAGGTCAGTCTGTGACGTTTGGGACAAAATACTCTGAAACATACAACACATGTGACATACGTGTTCTCCAGATACTAAATATACTTAAAAATCCTCATCAATAAACTCTGATCAGTTTCCATGACATCACTTGTGTAAACATCAGCAACATTTAACATCAGAGCACTGAGAGCGAACTCAGCTGTCAGTCACTGTGAGAGTGAGAGCAGCGTCCAATCCTGTGGCTGGACGTTTGAAGGTGGGCGGGGCTTCATGCTGCATATAGATGATTGTGTCTTTAAACACAACTATTGAATTTAAAGGTGAATCTATTGATGTGTCTTTGACTGCTGATTCTTGGACTACATAACGTCATTGTACTTTTGTCTTTTACTCCTGACACGTTTACTACATGAAGACAATAAGAACACTTGTGAGCTTTGATAGCTGATAATACTAATATATTTCTATCATGTTTATTTTCCTTATTCACATTTAAATTTACCTTGTTTTTGCTTTTATAATAAACAAATCACTTTAATGTATAGATATATATTTAAATATACATAATAAATAATATCTGTTTTTATGTAATGTCTTTTGTATTGAACAAAAAAACATGCAATTTTCAATGACATGTATGAAATCATATTTCACATGTTTTAACATAAATAAAACATAAATAGGTTATTAGTTTTTTTTGTGTGTTTTCAATAATCAGAGTTCAGGTGCAGCAATTTGTGTGAAGCAAAATCCATTTCACTTTTTTCTTTTGTTTTGTTTATTTATTCTTATTTTTTATTTTCCCAGTCGTCCTGAGGCGACGGCTCCTCCGTCCAGGAGTCATTTTCTGTGTCAGGACGTCAGGATCAAATCCAGTGTTTGTGACCAAGTCTCTGCCTCCATCTGCTGGCAGCAGACAGACATTATTACATTCATCTGATCCTCTCATCTTATTTTATTTTCTCACAGGTGTTAATCTCAAATAGTTTTACTGTTTTACTGTTTAATATTTGTACTGTCCTCTCACCTGCACTGACCTGTGCGAACGGCCTCACACTGATAAAGCTTGATTGATATTCAACTAAATCTTTGTTTTGTTTTTGTTTTTTGGCAAAGAAAAACTTTTATGCCAAAACAAATCAATCAATAAAAGCATGAAAAATAATATGCAAACACTGTTTTCTTATCAGTTTTTTATTATTATGATTAGAATCAGTGGCTGATCAATAGTTGTATTTATGGATTTAACTCTCTTTTTATGATTCTATTTTAGCATTAATCTCAAATATTTATTTTGTTTTCTTATCTTTGCATTTTTTATATATTAATTTGTTGTTATTAATATGGTTTTAATTATTCTTATTTATCATCATAATAATTATAAGTCCTGAAATACATCTTTTAAAATAATCAGTTAAAATGTTTTCATTCAACTTAATTCTTTGAAAAGATAACAGATGAGTTGATTTTATATTAATGATGACGATGTGTTCCTGTGCAGCAGCTGCAGTAGTACAACAAGTATTAGTGGTGGTCACAGTCGAGCTGCAGCAGCTCTGGAGGTTTTAGTGTATCTGCTGCCCTCTGGTGGTCACACTCAGCATCAGGCAGCACATTATTATTAATATCGTGTTATTTAAATACAAAACATCAAAAACTTGCATTTAAAAAATAGATATTAAGATTTACTTCACTTTAAAGGCTCATTAAATGAAAATGTATTTTTCTATCTTATTTGTTTTTTTTCACAGTTCTTTTACATATTTTCTTACATAAATTCTAAATTAACATTTTTCAGTAAACAGTGTTTATTTACTTTTAGATGTAATGCAGGTTTTTTGGATTCTGCACACACGGTCGATTTTTAATAAAGCAGAAATGATTTGAAATGAATAGTTTAAAACTTGGATTAAGTGGTTTTAAAAGCGTGCTCCTGCCTGAGGTTTGCTTTAAAGCTCCAGTGTGGAGGATTTAGGAGGACACTTTGTCAGAAATGGGATGCAATATAACAAATATGTTTTCTTTAGCGTGTAATCACCTGAAAATAAGAATCGTTGTGTTTCCGTTACCTTAGACTGAGACGTTTATATCTACATATGGATCAGCTCCTCTCCTCTGTGTCTCTTTGCAGGGGGTGACTACAAAGAGACACAGAGCAACTACAGAGATGCAAAATGACCACAAAGAAACATAACACGACTACAAGGAGATGGAACACAGCTGCAAAGATACTTACGAAGACTACAAACGAGGGCAAAACAGCTGCAAAGAGACACAAGAAGAATACAGAGACACAGAATGACTACAAGAGGACACAAAAAAAGCTACAAAGAGATGCAATATGACCACAAAGAGACACTGAACAACTACAAAGAGACGCAAAATGACCACAAAGAGACACTGAGCAACTACGAAGAGACGCAAAATGACCACAAAGAGACACTGAGCTACTACGAAGAGACGCAAAATTACCACAAAGAGACACTGAGCAACTACGAAGAGACGCAAAATGACCACAAAGAGACACTGAGCAACTACAAAGAGATGCAAAATGACCACAAAGAGACACAAAATGACCACAAAGAGACACTGAGCAACTACGAAGAGACGCAAAATGACCACAAAGAGACACTGAGCGACTACAAAGAGACGCAAAATGACCACAAAGAGACACTGAGCAACTACAAAGAGATGCAAAATGACCAAAAAGAGACACAAAATGACCACAAAGAGACACTGAGCAACTACAAAGAGACACAAAAGGACCACAAAGAGTCACTGAACAACTACAAAGAGACACAAAATGACCACAAAGAGACACTGAGCAACTACAAAGAGACACAAAATGACCACAAACAGACACTGAGCAACTACAAAGAGACACAAAATGACCACAAAGACATACTGAACAACTACAAAGAGATGCAAAATGACCACAAAGAGACACTGAGCAACTACAAAGAGATGCAAAATGACCACATAGTGACGCAAAATGACCACAAAGAGATACTGAGCAACTACAAAGAGACGCAAAATGACCACAAAGAGACACTGAGCGACTACAAAGAGACGCAAAATGACCACAAAGAGACACTGAGCAACTACAAAGAGATGCAAAATGACCAAAAAGAGACACAAAATGACCACAAAGAGACACTGAGCAACTACAAAGAGACACAAAAGGACCACAAAGAGTCACTGAACAACTACAAAGAGACACAAAATGACCACAAAGAGACACTGAGCAACTACAAAGAGACACAAAATGACCACAAACAGACACTGAGCAACTACAAAGAGACACAAAATGACCACAAAGACATACTGAACAACTACAAAGAGATGCAAAATGACCACAAAGAGACACTGAGCAACTACAAAGAGATGCAAAATGACCACATAGTGACGCAAAATGACCACAAAGAGATACTGAGCAACTACAAAGAGACGCAAAATGACCACAAAGAGACACTGAACAATTACGAAGAGATGCAAAATGACCACAAAGAGACACTGAGCAACTACAAAGAGACACAAAATGACCACAAACAGACACTGAGCAACTACAAAGAGACACAAAATGACCACAAAGACATACTGAGCAACTACAAAGAGACGCAAAATGACCACAAAGAGACACTGAGCAACTACGAAGAGACACAAAATGACCACAAAGAGACACTGAGCAACTACGAAGAGACGCAAAATGACCACAAAGAGACACTGAGCAACTACGAAGAGACGCAAAATGACCACAAAGAGACACTGAGCAACTACGAAGAGACGCAAAATGACCACAAAGAGACACTGAACACCTACGAAGAGACGCAAAATGACCACAAAGAGACACTGAGCAACTACGAAGAGACGCAAAATGACCACAAAGAGACACTGAGCAACTACAAAGAGATGCAAAATGACCACAAAGAGACACAAAATGACCACAAAGAGACACTGAGCAACTACGAAGAGACGCAAAATGACCACAAAGAGACACTGAACAATTACGAAGAGATGCAAAATGACCACAAAGAGACACTGAGCAACTACGAAGAGACGCAAAATGACCACAAAGAGACACTGAACACCTACGAAGAGACACAAAATGACCACAAAGAGACACTGAACAACTACGGAGAGACGCAAAATGACCACAAAGAGACACTGAGCAACTACAAAGAGACGCAAAATGACCACAAAGAGACACAAAATGACCACAAAGAGACACTGAGCAACTACGAAGAGACGCAAAATGACCACAAAGAGACACTGAGCAACTACAAAGAGACACTGAGCAACTACAAAGAGACGCAAAATGACCACAAAGAGACACTGAGCAACTACAAAGAGACGCAAAATGACCACAAAGAGACACTGAGCAACTACAAAGAGATGCAAAATGACCAAAAAGAGACACAAAAGGACCACAAAGAGACACTGAGCAACTACAAAGAGACACAAAAGGACCACAAAGAGACACTGAGCAACTACAAAGAGACACAAAATGACCACAAAGACATACTGAACAACTACAAAGAGATGCAAAATGACCACAAAGAGACACTGAGCAACTACAAAGAGATGCAAAATGACCACAAAGAGATACTGAGCAACTACAAAGAGACGCAAAATGACCACAAAGAGACACTGAACAATTACGAAGAGACGCAAAATGACCACAAAGAGACACTGAGCAACTACGAAGAGACGCAAAATGACCACAAAGAGACACTGAGCAACTACGAAGAGACGCAAAATGACCACAAAGAGACACTGAGCAACTACGAAGAGACGCAAAATGACCACAAAGAGACACTGAGCAACTACGAAGAGACGCAAAATGACCACAAAGAGACACTGAACAACTACGAAGAGACGCAAAATGACCACAAAGAGACACTGAGCAACTACAAAGAGACGCAAAATGACCACAAAGAGACACTGAGCAGCTACAAAGAGACACTGAGCAACTACAAAGAGACGCAAAATGACCACAAAGAGACACTGAGCAGCTAAAAAGAGACACTGAGCAACTACAAAGAGACGCAAAATGACCACAAAGAGACACTGAGCAACTACAAAGAGACACAAAATGACCACAAAGAGACACTGAGCAACTACGAAGAGATGCAAAATGACCACAAAGACATACTGAACAACTACAAAGAGATGCAAAATGACCACAAAGAGACACAAAATGACCACAGACACTGAGCAACTACAAAGAGACGCAAAATGACCACAAAGAGACACTGAGCAACTACGAAGAGACGCAAAATGACCACAAAGAGACACTGAGCAACTACAAAG
Source organism: Cromileptes altivelis (assembly GCA_013133815.1). Classification (NCBI taxonomy): domain Eukaryota; kingdom Metazoa; phylum Chordata; class Actinopteri; order Perciformes; family Serranidae; genus Cromileptes; species Cromileptes altivelis. Next base: position 40,312,855 of record CM023144.1, on the reverse strand, counting down.
AGACACAAAATGACCACAAAGAGACACTGAACACCTACGAAGAGACGCAAAATGACCACAAAGAGACACTGAACAACTACAGAGAGACGCGAAATGACCACAAAGAGACACTGAGCAACTACAAAGAGACGCAAAATGACCACAAAGAGACACTGAGCAACTACAAAGAGATGCAAAATGACCAAAAAGAGACACAAAAGGACCACAAAGAGACACTGAGCAACTACAAAGAGACACAAAAGGACCACAAAGAGACACTGAGCAACTACAAAGAGACACAAAATGACCACAAACAGACACTGAGCAACTACAAAGAGACACAAAATGACCACAAAGACATACTGAACAACTACAAAGAGATGCAAAATGACCACAAAGAGACACTGAGCAACTACAAAGAGATGCAAAATGACCACAAAGAGATACTGAGCAACTACAAAGAGACGCAAAATGACCACAAAGAGACACTGAACAATTACGAAGAGACGCAAAATGACCACAAAGAGACACTGAGCAACTACAAAGAGACACAAAATGACCACAAAGACATACTGAGCAACTACGAAGAGACGCAAAATGACCACAAAGAGACACTGAGCAACTACGAAGAGACGCAAAATGACCACAAAGAGACACTGAGCAACTACGAAGAGACGCAAAATGACCACAAAGAGACACTGAGCAACTACGAAGAGACGCAAAATGACCACAAAGAGACACTGAGCAACTACGAAGAGACGCAAAATGACCACAAAGAGACACTGAACAACTACGAAGAGACGCAAAATGACCACAAAGAGACACTGAGCAACTACAAAGAGACGCAAAATGACCACAAAGAGACACTGAGCAGCTACAAAGAGACACTGAGCAACTACAAAGAGACGCAAAATGACCACAAAGAGACACTGAGCAACTACAAAGAGACACAAAATGACCACAAAGAGACACTGAGCAACTACGAAGAGATGCAAAATGACCACAAAGACATACTGAACAACTACAAAGAGATGCAAAATGACCACAAAGAGACACAAAATGACCACAGACACTGAGCAACTACAAAGAGACGCAAAATGACCACAAAGAGACACTGAGCAACTACGAAGAGACGCAAAATGACCACAAAGAGACACTGAGCAACTACAAAGAGACACAAAATGACCACAAAGAGACACTGAACACCTACGAAGAGACGCAAAATGACCACAAAGAGACACTGAACAACTACAGAGAGACGCGAAATGACCACAAAGAGACACTGAGCAACTACAAAGAGACGCAAAATGACCACAAAGAGACACAAAATGACCACAAAGAGACACTGAGCAACTACGAAGAGACGCAAAATGACCACAAAGAGACACTGAACAACTACGAAGAGATGCAAAATGACCACAAAGAGACACTGAGCAGCTACAAAGAGACACTGAGCAACTACAAAGAGACGCAAAATGACCACAAAGAGACACTGAGCAACTACAAAGAGACACAAAATGACCACAAAGAGACACTGAGCAACTACAAAGAGATGCAAAATGACCACAGAGTGACACAAAATGACCACAAAGAGATACTGAGCAACTACAAAGAGATGCAAAATGACCACAAAGAGACACTGAGCAACTACAAAGAGATGCAAAATGACCACAAAGAGACACTGAGCAACTACAAAGAGACGCAAAATGACCACAGACACTGAGCAACTACGAAGAGATGCAAAATGACCACAAAGAGACACTGAGCAACTACGAAGAGACGCAAAATGACCACAAAGAGACACTGAACAATTACGAAGAGATGCAAAATGACCACAAAGAGACACTGAGCAACTACAAAGAGACACAAAATGACCACAAAGAGACACTGAACAACTACAAAGAGATGCAAAATGACCACAAAGAGACACTGAACAACTACGGAGAGACGCAAAATGACCACAAAGAGACACTGAGCAACTACAAAGAGACGCAAAATGACCACAAAGAGACACAAAATGACCACAAAGAGACACTGAGCAACTACGAAGAGACGCAAAATGACCACAAAGAGACACTGAGCAACTACAAAGAGACACTGAGCAACTACAAAGAGACGCAAAATGACCACAAAGAGACACTGAGCAACTACAAAGAGACGCAAAATGACCACAAAGAGACACTGAGCAACTACAAAGAGATGCAAAATGACCAAAAAGAGACACAAAAGGACCACAAAGAGACACTGAGCAACTACAAAGAGACACAAAAGGACCACAAAGAGACACTGAGCAACTACAAAGAGACACAAAATGACCACAAAGACATACTGAACTACAAAGAGATGCAAAATGACCACAAAGAGACACTGAGCAACTACAAAGAGATGCAAAATGACCACAAAGAGACACTGAACAATTACGAAGAGACGCAAAATGACCACAAAGAGACACTGAGCAACTACAAAGAGACACAAAATGACCACAAAGACATACTGAGCAACTACAAAGAGACGCAAAATGACCACAAAGAGACACTGAGCAACTACGAAGAGACGCAAAATGACCACAAAGAGACACTGAGCAACTACGAAGAGACGCAAAATGACCACAAAGAGACACTGAGCAACTACGAAGAGACGCAAAATGACCACAAAGAGACACTGAGCAACTACGAAGAGACGCAAAATGACCACAAAGAGACACTGAACAACTACGAAGAGACGCAAAATGACCACAAAGAGACACTGAGCAACTACGAAGAGACGCAAAATTACCACAAAGAGACACTGAGCAACTACAAAGAGACGCAAAATGACCACAAAGAGACACAAAATGACCACAAAGAGACACTGAGCAACTACGAAGAGACGCAAAATGACCACAAAGAGACACTGAGCAGCTACAAAGAGACACTGAGCAACTACAAAGAGACGCAAAATGACCACAAAGAGACACTGAGCAACTACAAAGAGACACAAAATGACCACAAAGAGACACTGAGCAACTACGAAGAGATGCAAAATGACCACAAAGAGACACTGAGCAACTACGAAGAGATGCAAAATGACCACAAAGACATACTGAACAACTACAAAGAGATGCAAAATGACCACAAAGAGACACAAAATGACCACAGACACTGAGCAACTACAAAGAGACGCAAAATGACCACAAAGAGACACTGAGCAACTACGAAGAGATGCAAAATGACCACAAAGAGACACTGAGCAACTACGAAGAGATGCAAAATGACCACAAAGAGACACTGAGCAACTACGAAGAGACGCAAAATGACCACAAAGAGACACTGAACAATTACGAAGAGATGCAAAATGACCACAAAGAGACACTGAGCAACTACGAAGAGACGCAAAATGACCACAAAGAGACACTGAGCAACTACAAAGAGACACAAAATGACCACAAAGAGACACTGAACACCTACGAAGAGACACAAAATGACCACAAAGAGACACTGAACAACTACAGAGAGACGCAAAATGACCACAAAGAGACACAGAGCAACTACAAAGAGACGCAAAATGACCACAAAGAGACACAAAATGACCACAAAGAGACACTGAGCAACTACGAAGAGACGCAAAATGACCACAAAGAGACACTGAGCAACTACAAAGAGACACTGAGCAACTACAAAGAGACGCAAAATGAGCACAAAGAGACACTGAGCAACTACAAAGAGACGCAAAATGACCACAAAGAGACACTGAGCAACTACAAAGAGACACAAAATGACCACAAAGACATACTGAGCAACTACAAAGAGACGCAAAATGACCACAAAGAGACACTGAGCAACTACGAAGAGACGCAAAATGACCACAAAGAGACACTGAGCAACTACGAAGAGACGCAAAATGACCACAAAGAGACACTGAGCAACTACGAAGAGACGCAAAATGACCACAAAGAGACACTGAGCAACTACGAAGAGACGCAAAATGACCACAAAGAGACACTGAGCAACTACGAAGAGACGCAAAATGACCACAAAGAGACACTGAACAACTACGAAGAGACGCAAAATGACCACAAAGAGACACTGAGCAACTACGAAGAGACGCAAAATGACCACAAAGAGACACTGAGCAACTACAAAGAGACGCAAAATGACCACAAAGAGACACAAAATGACCACAAAGAGACACTGAGCAACTACGAAGAGACGCAAAATGACCACAAAGAGACACTGAGCAGCTACAAAGAGACACTGAGCAACTACAAAGAGACGCAAAATGACCACAAAGAGACACTGAGCAACTACAAAGAGACACAAAATGACCACAAAGAGACACTGAGCAACTACGAAGAGATGCAAAATGACCACAAAGAGACACTGAGCAACTACGAAGAGATGCAAAATGACCACAAAGACATACTGAACAACTACAAAGAGATGCAAAATGACCACAAAGAGACACAAAATGACCACAGACACTGAGCAACTACAAAGAGACGCAAAATGACCACAAAGAGACACTGAGCAACTACGAAGAGATGCAAAATGACCACAAAGAGACACTGAGCAACTACGAAGAGATGCAAAATGACCACAAAGAGACACTGAGCAACTACGAAGAGACGCAAAATGACCACAAAGAGACACTGAACAATTACGAAGAGATGCAAAATGACCACAAAGAGACACTGAGCAACTACGAAGAGACGCAAAATGACCACAAAGAGACACTGAGCAACTACAAAGAGACACAAAATGACCACAAAGAGACACTGAACACCTACGAAGAGACGCAAAATGACCACAAAGAGACACTGAACAACTACAGAGAGACGCAAAATGACCACAAAGAGACACAGAGCAACTACAAAGAGACGCAAAATGACCACAAAGAGACACAAAATGACCACAAAGAGACACTGAGCAACTACGAAGAGACGCAAAATGACCACAAAGAGACACTGAGCAACTACAAAGAGACACTGAGCAACTACAAAGAGACGCAAAATGAGCACAAAGAGACACTGAGCAACTACAAAGAGACGCAAAATGACCACAAAGAGACACTGAGCAACTACAAAGAGATGCAAAATGACCAAAAAGAGACACAAAATGACCACAAAGAGACACTGAACAACTACAAAGAGACACAAAATGACCACGAAGAGACACTGAGCAACTATGAAGAGACGCAAAATGACCACAAAGAGACACTGAGCAACTACAAAGAGACACAAAATGACCACAAAGAGACACTGAGCAACTACAAAGAGATGCAAAATGACCACAAAGAGACACTGAACAACTACAAAGAGATGCAAAATGACCACAAAGAGACACAAAATGACCACAAAGAGACACTGAGCAACTACAAAGAGATGCAAAATGACCACAAAGACATCCTGAACAACTACAAAGAGATGCAAAATGACCACAAAGAGACACTGAGCAACTACAAAGAGACACAAAATGACCACAAAGAGACACTGAGCAACTACAAAGAGACACAAAATGACCACAAAGAGACACTGAGCAACTACAAAGAGATGCAAAATGACCACATAGTGACGCAAAATGACCACAAAGAGATACTGAGCAACTACAAAGAGACGCAAAATGACCACAAAGAGACACTGAGCAACTACGAAGAGACGCAAAATGACCACAAAGACATACTGAGCAACTACAAAGAGACGCAAAATGACCACAAAGAGACACTGAGCAACTACGAAGAGACGCAAAATGACCACAAAGAGACACTGAGCAACTACAAAGAGACGCAAAATGACCACAAAGAGACACTGAACAACTACAAAGAGACGCAAAATGACCACAAAGAAACACTGAACAACGACAAAAAGACGCAAAATGACCACAAAGAGACACTGAGCAACTACGAAGAGACGCAAAATGACCACAAAGAGACACTGAGCAACTACAAAGAGGTGCAAAGTGACCACAAAGAGACACTGAACAACTACAAAGAGATGCAAAATGACCACAAAGAGACACTGAGCAACTACAACGAGACACAAAATGACCACAAAGAGACACTGAACAACTACAAAGAGATGCAAAATGACCACAAAGTGACACAAAATGACCACAAAGAGACACTGAGCAACTACAAAGAGACACAAAAGGACCACAGAGACACTGAGCAGCTACAAAGAGACGCAAAATGACCACAAAGAGACACTGAACAACTACAAAGAGATGCAAAATGACCACAAAGAGACACTGAACAATTACAAAGAGATGCAAAATGACCACAAAGAGACACTGAACAACTACAAAGAGATGCAAAATGACCACAAAGAGACACTGAGCAACTACGAAGAGACGCAAAATGACCACAAAGAGACACTGAGCAACTACGAAGAGACGCAAAATGACCACAAAGAGACACTGAGCAACTACGAAGAGACGCAAAATGACCACAAAGAGACACTGAGCAACTACGAAGAGACGCAAAATGACCACAAAGAGACACTGAACAACTACGAAGAGACGCAAAATGACCACAAAGAGACACTGAGCAACTACGAAGAGACGCAAAATGACCACAAAGAGACACTGAGCAACTACAAAGAGACGCAAAATGACCACAAAGAGACACAAAATGACCACAAAGAGACACTGAGAAACTACGAAGAGACGCAAAATGACCACAAAGAGACACTGAGCAGCTACAAAGAGACACTGAGCAACTACAAAGAGACGCAAAATGACCACAAAGAGACACTGAGCAACTACAAAGAGACACAAAATGACCACAAAGAGACACTGAGCAACTACAAAGAGATGCAAAATGACCACAAAGAGACACTGAGCAACTACAAAGAGATGCAAAATGACCACAAAGAGACACAAAATGACCACAGACACTGAGCAACTACAAAGAGACACAAAATGACCACAAAGAGACACTGAGCAACTACAAAGAGATGCAAAATGACCACAGAGTGACACAAAATGACCACAAAGAGACACTGAGCAACTACAAAGAGATGCAAAATGACCACAAAGAGACACTGAGCAACTACAAAGAGATGCAAAATGACCACAAAGAGACACTGAGCAACTACAAAGAGATGCAAAATGACCACAAAGAGACACAAAATGACCACAAAGAGACACTGAACAACTACAAAGAGACACAAAATGACCACAAAGAGACACTGAGCAACTATGAAGAGACGCAAAATGACCACAAAGAGACACTGAGCAACTACAAAGAGATGCAAAATGACCACAAAGTGACACAAAATGACCACAAAGAGACACTGAGCAACTACAAAGAGACACAAAATGACCACAGAGACACTGAGCAGCTACAAAGAGACGCAAAATGACCACAAAGAGACACTGAACAACTACAAAGAGATGCAAAATGACCACAAAGAGACACTTAACAATTACAAAGAGATGCAAAATGACCACAAAGAGACACACAGAATGACCACAAAGAGACACTGAACAACTACAGAGATGCAAAATGACCACAAAGAGACACTGAGCAACTACGAAGAGACGCAAAATGACCACAAAGAGACACTGAGCAACTACAAAGAAATGCAAAACTACCACAAAGAGACACTGAACAACTACAACGAGACACAAAATGACCACAAAGAGACACTGAACAACTACAAAGAGACGCAAAATGACCACAAAGAGACACTGAACAACTACAAAGAGATGCAAAATGACCACAAAGAGATGCAAAATGACCACAATGAGACACTGAGCAACTACAAAGAGACACAAAATGACCACAAAGAGACACTGATCAACTACAAAGAGACACAAAATGACCACAAAGAGACACTGAACAACTACAAAGAGACACATCTGGAGAGACATGCTTTTCCCTGGACAGGAAGGGGATGAAAAGGAACTCAAGCTATCAGATAAATGTCGTGCACTTCCTGTCCGAGTGAAAAAATGTTGACATTAATTATAAACATTTTGTGATAACCACAAGTTTTCATTATTTTTCGGCCCAGCTGCGTCTGTGAGTCTGTGATGAGCTGCAAGTCTCAACCT